>APFE031754932.1:0-20436 GCA_000404065.3 Pinus taeda
ATAAGCACTAATTGATTTTTTTTAATTTTTGACTAAGGGTCCCCACTTATTTAGTATTAGCAGTAACACTATATAAGGAGGGGGGTTGTTGGTGGCCACAACATAGTATTAGGTTTTTTTCTCTTTATTTGCAAGGGAAAGTCAAGAGTTGGTTCAAAACCCTGCCTGATGCAAGCATCTCAGATATCCAACAATTCGTCAAGGTGTTCCTCAATAAGTGGGTGGTCAAAGAAAACCCTTTCTTGATTCTAGAAGAGTATAACTAGCTGTAAAGACAACCAGGGGAGACGGTGCAACAATTTTTTGCTAGATTTAACCAAGTTTATTATTCGATGCCTATTAATATAAGACCTCCTCTTGGATCCACTCTCTTACACTACCAGGAAGCCTTTGATCCAGAAATGGAGTTTCAGCTGAGAGAAAGGAACCTTACAACATTTGAAGAGATGTAAAACAATGTAGTAGATGTAGAGGCTAATTTGCAGATCAGAAGGGCAAAGTTGAAGGAAAAACAAATGAATAGCATAGATCCAGAGGAATTGACATCTTTAGAGGTAAAGCTCTACATATTGGTAAGTGCAATGGAGGAGATGATGCAAAAGGTCATCACAAGAAATGAGTATGATGTTCAAGACCATGGCTCACTGATTGAAGAAGAGCAAGTGGCTGATCCAAAACATTTTGTTTCTTATCCCAGTTGTCATAGACCTGATAATGATTATTTTATAGATCATCTTGGAGAAGAGAGGTCTATTGATATGACATGCATGCTTGATGATATATATTTTACTGACGATTTGCCTCAGTTTGATCAATATGATGATGATTATGTTCTCCAAATAGAAGCTAATCTTCCATACAAATCAAGAGCTAGTTTGTGGGAGGAGGAAGTTCACTTTTAGTAGCTCAAATACAATGATCAGCTGATACATATCAGTGATGAAAGTGAGGAGGAAAGTGCAACAAATTTTTAAGTAAGTGAAGGATCTATGCCTTATTGTTTTTCTTCGTTTCAGTTCATCAGAGACAACTTTCATGCAATCAGAAGTCAATCTTCAATAAGTTTTGATCTGGACCATCTTGAGGGCAATGAAATCCTTGTTCAAGAATTTTCATATCCAGAGTTGCAACCCTCGAATGCCTTTGATTGTCAATTTGAAAATGAAGACTTGGATGCTAGACCATATGATCAAATGATGCCAGATGATTCCGTACCATTTTGTTTTGAATCATTTCAGTTTTTGAAGGGAAAATTGCATAGTATATCTTCAAATGAGAAATCTATAAGGAATCATGTAATCTCATTAGAACCAATAGAAAATCAGTTGCAACAGTCTTTTCAAGTTTTTCACAATCCAATAGCTGATGTGTTGGATGATGTCTATAGTCAAAGTCCTTCTCCATTAGCTACCTATGAGCTTGAAATGTGTATTGATACAAACTTGATTTGGAAACCGGTTTCTTTGTCATTATCAACAGGAGTCTTGTCACAAAGCTTAGATCAAAGTTTTCATTCACGGTACAAGGAGAAGAAAAGTAATCCATTGGATGAGCTAAGTCCGAGTGTGCATGAATTTCAAGATCATTATGCATTGTTTTGGAGGCGGATAGAGAATCCATATTATGCAATGGATCTATTTACAAATTTTCATGGGAGTTTCCTTTCAGTAATTCTCTCTTATTGTTCATAAGCAAGCACTTGTGGAGAATGCAAAAAGCATCCAGAATGGTTACTTGGTTGCATTGGTTGTTTCATTTCACTTGATTAGGTGATAAATGGAACAACTAGAGTAGGTTTTATTGAATAAGCTCCATTTTGAGCATATTTTCCAGTTTGCCAGTTGTGTTTTAGTATTGCGTAAGTTTCATTTCAGTTATGGGTCTTGAGTCTTGAATCTTGAGTCTTGAGTTTTGATTTTTTTGTTGCCAAGATATTGATTCCATGTTTCCCAATGGATAAGGCACTAGTCTTCTCTCCCAAAGATTTGCAGTTCTCGGCACCTCCAAGGAGCTACCATCCCCATTGGAGCTAATGTTAGTGTCAGCCTTTGAAACCTTCCACTGGTGATCAAATATGTTGTTACAAAGTGGTCTTATGGTGTCAAAGTCAAATTTTTTCATTTCAATGAGACTTCAAGTAAAATTTGGTCTCTAGGTATTAGGTCTAGGGTTTGTTTTCACTTCTTTCAAAGTTGTCCAAATGTTGGTCCATGTCACCATTCAGATGTGTCTACCATCATTCAAAGAGTTTCCATCATCATTTTAGGTTCCAATGGGTCATTTTACACCTTGTTCGTGCTTCAGTTGTGCTCAGGTAAGGCTCATTTCCCTCTCCTAGGCTTTTGAAGGTAATTTCTCTTGTATAGTCAAATCATGAAGAAAGCTTTCATCCTGATGCTCATACGCCTTCCCCTATCCTTAATGTACCTTATTAAAAATTTCCCATCACTAATATCCCTCAAATTCCTCATTTTCCCACAAACCCTAGTTTCTTGCTACAATTTGACAATTTTCTAGGCTAGGCTTGTGTTTTTCCCTTTTGAACCTCATCCCCTAACTCAATCTTTGAAATTCCACTTTCCACTATTTCCTAACATCCCTCCCTACTTCCAAAAATTTTATCAAGAATTTAGAAGCTCCTTATCCCCTTCATTTCACTTCATTTCAACAAATCCCCTGTTCCACAAATCGGGATAGTTTTTACTCAAGTGATGTTTATGAGCAAGAATAGATGAATTTGGAAAAAGTGAGAGAGATTTTTTTCCCTCATTTAGCCAAGAATAAATTACTCTTTCATTTTTTACACAACTATCATGGTTTTAGAGAAATGTCAAAAATACAAGTTGCCTCAGGACGGTTGTTGCACCTCTGGAGTGACGTTGGGAAAATCAAGATTTCTCCTACCTTGCTTGGCCAAATTACTTACTAGATGAGTGACATGATAACTAGACACAAATTTATTTCCCATGAGCTATCATGAGCTCAATTTGGAGTTGAGGAAGACCTTCCAAAGTTGACTTCAATAGCACTCTACATTTAGGCTGCCTCATTTTGCACATTTTGACCAGTCTTTGGGTATTTGACTTTTGGCAAGGAAAATGAACTCCAAATTGAAACATTCAAGTTTTTTTGGAAAGTAGACTCATTAGGCTTTCCAAATAGCTATAACGTGCCTAATTTGGACACTAGGAAGGCCTCCAAATGTAGTCTGGAAAAAGGCATTGCGCACGTGGCAGCCAGCTGTGCACATAGAATTGGCGCTGCGCACCTGTGGCAAGTTTCCAGTGTAAAATTACACTGGTGTTGTACATATAAAAGGCACTACACAACTATTCCAAAAGCCAAAAATGCTTCCAAACTCCTCCAGTAAAACATTCCTCCCTGCTCAGGGAGGCTTTGTTTGGTGCCTTGGATGTTTGTGGTTTCCTTTAAGCAAAGCCCTAGCTAAATTGCTAACATAAACCCTAGCTATCCTCCAAATTGTCTCATAGATTTTCAAAGGTACATTATTTCTATTGTTTCTATTCCCTTAATCCATTTTCCCTAAAATCCCATTCCCTCTCCCTACATCATCAACATCCACTCCCCAAACCCCACTCCCATTTACTAGACCCTAGCTCTATACCTTATTCCCAAACCATAATTCCCACATCCACTTCATTATCAAACCCCTCATTCCACGTTCATAATACCATTCATTTCCCTCATTCCCAAAAGAAACAATACTCACCTCATATTTCAAAAATCATTTCATACTCATCATTCACCCACACTACCTTTCTTTCCTTACTATCATTTACAGTCAATCAAGCCAATGGGCAGTGATTATGGAGATTTTGTCCTTCTGGACCATGAGGTGGAACAAGAGGTGAGTTTCATGGACTTGGATGCTCAAAATCCAAGGAGTGTCAAAGATTTGATCATCAAGGAAAAACATTTGTAATGCAAGGACAAAGAGGCTAAAGGCCGAGCTAAGAAGAGTTTTGAGGAACAAGAAAGAGAAATACAAACTCAAGATCTTGGCTAAAGCATCATTGGCCCAACAAAAAACTTAACAAGGGTCACTCATGCCAAGTTTCAAGAAATTTGGAGCAAATTTTGTCATTTTTGAAAATTTTAATGCAAAAAACAGGTTTTTTCAGCAGGTGCGCAGCGCCACCGGCTCTGTGCTTTTGTTGGTTGCATCTCTTTGCAAAAAAGTTTTTATTTTTGGAGTCAACATGAAAAAATATGCATGCTCAAAAATGGTTGAGAGTTTTGGATAATTTCTAGGTCTCCAAAAGGGAAAAAAACACCCAAAAAGTGCCCTCTCTACCACTTTTTTGCCACACAGGAAGCAGTCTTAGGCGATTCCATTTTTAGAAGGGAAAATGGACTCCAAATTCAGAGATTCTAGTTGTTCTAGAAAGTAGACTCACCAAGATTTCCAATGAGTTATTCTGCACGTGATTTGGACTTCAGGAGGCCTTCCAAAGGTGGCCTTGAAAAGGCATTGTGGATAGGATCATTGGCGCTGCACATACGAGAAATATTTACCAGTTTTGCCTATTTGTTCAGAATTTCGCCCAGTTTGGCTGTCAGTTGACTTTTTCTTCTCTCTTTGGTAAATTAATGATTTAATATGATGTAATATGATGTACTATGATGTAAATATGATGGAAAATGAGTTGAGGGGGTAGATACATTAGTTAGAATTCATTTGAGGATGAATGAGTTAGTTTCCATAGTTTTAGAGGCAAGTTGTTCCACTCTAGTGTTGAAGAATCCCAAGGTTCAGAATTTTTATGGCAACTCTACTCTTCAAGAACCAGTAGCTTGAAGAATTTATTGGTCAATTCATTGTTATTAAAATGGATTTTTTTTCTCAAAGGTATGCTCCCATGAGTCGAGATCACATTCTAGGTTTCCCAAATAAAATTCCTAAGGTAGATTGGCAAAGGAATTTTCCTACATTTAAAGATGATTATAGGAATGATGTTTCTTTACATCTGATTAGATTTCACATGCATATTCGAAAGTTGAAGGTTGATTTTTCTGGAGATTGGTTGATGATGATATTCAGGGCCACTCTGGAAGGTGAAGCCTGATCTTGGTATGAAAGTTTGATGCCTACTTGTATTTACTGTCTAAAAGATTTTCATACCATGTTCTTTGAAAGGTATAAAGAATCTTATCCATCATTAAATTTAGTTCAAAACTGTTGTAAACATGTTTATAGTTTTATTGAAAACCTTGAGAAATTTTATGAACATGATGACATGATGGACGATGAGATCATGGAAGCCCTATATGAAAATCCATTTCACTAGGATAAAGAGAGCTTAGAGGATACTTATCAAGATGCTCAAGAAAATTTGCAACAGGATCAAGATCTTAATACAATGGAAAATGATGAAAGAGAAGGTCTTATTTCAAATCTGCTCATAACAGAAGATAGTATGCAGGGAAATCAAGTTTCAATTTCAGATTGTGATAAAGTCAAGTTGACTAATTCAGATCTAGATTTAGATCATGATGGAGAAGATTCAGATCATGATGATGAGGAAATCATTGAAACCAGTCACTTTGTTACACAAGATCATAATCAACATATAATAGCTTCTTCTTTGCTTGAAGATGAATGAATTTTGCATCTTCATAGTCAACAAGAATCATATAAAATGAATAAGCAGTATGAGGAAAATTTGTATACTCCTTTGTTTGAAATTGATGAAGACAATCACTATTTGAGCAGAAGAAAAAAAAAAGTATTATCTCCTCTATTGGAAGATGAGATAGATCAACTCCTGAAAGGTCATGTTACAGCCCAAGCTAATGCAGGTTTGTAGTTTGCACATGGTCAAGGTAGTGTTGGTTAGCTTCTTCCACTTTTGAAGATGATGATAGTCTCAAAATTAGCTTTATAGATCAGTGAACAGATAATGTTTTCCTTCATGAAGATGATAGGGATGTCATGTTTGATACTCTTGAAGAATGTTTTATGTTTAAGAATGGCTTGGACTATGAAATTTAGGAATATGAGACTGAGAGAGATAGTATGCCAAAAATCGAGTCATAATTTCTCATGCTCGAGGAATTTATAGCCAACACTCAGATAGCAGAAACGTATACTTCTCTATGCCTTCCTATGAATCAACAACCAACTGTTCTTTCATATCATAATGAAAGGAGTACTTGTGTTTTTACTGTTGGATCTCAAGAGAAGCTAGTGCTTCAGTATTTTCAAGATCCCTTTAGCATTCTTTTGCAAGCATTAGAGAAGAGGAATGTTGCTTAGTTCGTTAGCATAAGCCTTGGCTTCAGTTGTTATTGCAAGTTGCCTATATGTACATTGTTCTACCCGCTCAGTGAAAGTGAGCTGAATTTCAGTGAGTAGCCATCTGTTGGATTGGTTACATTGGAAGGCCCACTTCACATGATTGTACATATTTCATCAGTAGGCAGGTGGTTGTCATCATGATTTGAAGCCCTCAAATCTCGATGGTCTGCTGCCATTAAAAAGCTTCGTAAGTACATGTTTCAGTTAAGTAAGTCTTGAGTCATTTTTTGTTTTCATCAGCTTTGAGATAGTTTTAGCTGCGGAGTGTCTAGTTTCAGCTGTTGAATGTCTAGTTTTAGCTTTTGAGTGTCTTGTTTTAGTATTGAGTTAGTCTTAGTTCTTACTCATTTCAGTTATGAGGCTGGAGTCAGTTTTGAGTCGAGGTATTTGTTTGGTGTTCTGAAGTTATTAACTCCATATTGCCCAAGGGATGAAGAAAATTATTTCCTTTTCCAGAGATCTATGGTTCTTGGCACCTCCTAGGAGCTACCATCCCCATTGGAGCCAATGTTAGTGATGGTATCTTCATCCCTCCATCAGTGATCAATTTCTCTTTTTGCATGCATATTAGGTGTCCTATCCAATCAGTTGCATTCCGTTAGATCATGGATCAACTGATGGTAGTGGTTTCAATTCAGGTTCCCTCATGACATTCATCTGCTAACCTGTTGTCACATTTTTTAGGTCATTTACTATCATCCAATTTCATTTCACTCATAAAAACCAGTTTTAGGGTTTTTGTCTCACTAGGTCTAGGGTTTGTCATTATAATCATCCAAAACTGAATAGAAGGTCAGCAGCCACATGAGGAGGATAAATAAACTCATAAAGTCATAAATTGTAATTTTGTTAGGCTCCATAAATTTGTTACACCTCAAAACTTTGTTTTGAGGTGAAAACAATGTTTTTTCCATTTTATGTACAAATCTCATGTAATTTCAATGTTTCTATATGTAATAAGTTCAACAGCTACTCTTGGTCACCTTGCTAACTCCAGCCACTACAAAAAACAAAAGCACCTATGCATCAGTCCATCAATTCATCAAGAAAAGTCAAACTTCAAATGAAAAATAGAGTTTTTAAAGAAAAGTGACTAAGACTTTTGGAAAATGGGTTTGGTAAATGAAAAATTAAAAGCAAGGGGATATAAAGCTCATCTATGTGTTTGAAGTCTTCATTTTTTGCAAGTGAATGAGCTCAAAGGCAAAAATCATTTTTTGGAAGAAAGAGGCAAAACTGAGCAAAAAGCCCAAAATTTCATCGGCGTTGCGCACCTAGTGTAGGTTTTACACTGCAATTTGTTCGGGCGCTATGCATACAAAATGTGGTGCGCACTTGACAGGCAACGTTGCACACCTATCTACTGAGCTTCAAAATGATTTTTATCACCTTCCTCTACTTCAAATTCCTCAAGTCACCTCTCAATAAGTGAAGCTTCTCGTCTCATATAGCAAGGAGTTTTTCATCACTTGTGGTGACTTGTATGTCTAAAACACTAAACCGTAGCTGCCTCCAAAATTGTTTTGTAAAATTTGCAAAGGGTACTGTGTTTTGTTGTTTCTATTCCCTTGAGTTATTTCCCTACACCCTATTCCCTTAAACTATTTTCCCTAAATCCCTTTCCCTTTCCCTTTCCCAAAATCATTAGCACTCACTTCCCAAACCCCACTACCATTTACCAAACCTTAACCATATATTCTATTCCAAAACCCTAACTCCCACTTCCTATCCCTTTACTACTTTCATTTCATTATCAAAACCTTCATCTACATTCATAACCCGAGTCATTTCGCTCATTCCCCAAAAGAAACTAGCAGTCACTTCCTATATACATTATTCACCCTCATACTTTAAAAATATCTTCATACTAATTAATTTTCACTTAAAATTCATAAGCACGGAGATAGACTCGGACTATGAGAGGGAAGACAAAACTTTTAGTGATTCTTCCTGAGAAGCTCATGTACGAAGAAAACCACATAAGGGAGGGAAAATTATCTGAGAGGAGCCCACCACTCTCACAGAATTACTCATTTGCCATCTTGATGTAACTTGCTTTAAACATCAATCTTGTTATCAGTTTTGTGAAATGGTAGAAAGGGTGAAATATCACCATGAGCTGGCTAGGTTGTTTGTTCTTCATCTTCACAATAGCCAAGTGAACCTTGCTGGTGTCTCTTTCACCTTGACACCTGAAACCATTGTAGCAACAACATGCATCCCTAATGTAGGTGAATAGTGGAATAAGGGGCAACATGTAGGCAGAGAGCATTATGAGCTTTACATTAAGGCTGGTTATCACAGGAAAATCAGCAGGGTTTTTCCTTTCAAATACTTGTAGGACACTTATGCTCCTCTCATGAAACTCATCATCAAGTATTTTACCTGTGAAGGGAGGTTTTTTCGTCTATATACATACCATGTTAGATTGTCGATCCATTTCACAAGAGTGAGGATGATGAACCTCCCATACTTTATCTATAGGAATATTGAGAAGATCCTCAGTAGTTCAATAATATTTACCACTCCTCACTAATTTAAATTATTGTTTTGCATCAGCTATGCTTGCTGAACATACCATGGGATACCTTCATTGCACATGAAATTTTGAAAGGCCCTTAGGTTATTCCATCACTGCTTCAAGAGGAAGGAGGGCCTTCAAGATAGCTAGATGTTCATGTGACTGAAACTACAGGTGTGCCAGTGTTTCTCACCTATGAGAAAGGGACTAGGAGGCTTTTTGCTACTGCCAAACAAGTACTATCTCCACTAGGGGTGGAAGGGGTCTCGTTTTCTTCACCGGATCACAGGAAAATGCTATCTTCACTGGGGGTGAAAGGGGCTTTGCCTTCTTCTTCAGCTAAACAGGTAGAAGGCAAAGACAACAAAAAGCAACAGATGCATGAAGAAGGCCCTACTAAAGGGCAAGACAAGGATTTTGTTTTGATTGAGGATGATGACACTGATTTGGTTCTCAAAGCTCAAGACTCAAGGATATGATCATCAACCAGAAGGAGGCTAAAATCCAAGCCTTGTCACTTGACCTTGACAGGGCCAAATGGATCATTAACATTCTTGAGCAGGAGAACAAACAACTAGAGGACAAACAAGCTATTATAGAGCTGTAAACAATTAGAAAAAACAAGCAAGTGGAAAAAGCAAGAAAAATCAAGATGAAATCCCTTGAGCAAGAAATTGAGGTTGACCGGGAATCACAGTTAGAGAGGGAAAACATTCACCTAGAGAAAATTCTTGAGAAAACCAACAAAGAGAAGAAAATGTTGCGCCATATGGCCTATCACTACCTAACTCGGAACAAAATTTGCAAAACAAGGGTGAAGAGGTTAAAGGCTAAGCTAAAAAGAGTTTTGAGAAGAAAAAAAGAGCAAGATAAGCTCAAGATCTTGGCCAAAGCATAACTGGCCCAACAAAGCACCTAAAAGGGATCACTCATGCCAAATTTTAGGAAGTTTTGAGTATTTTTTGTCATTTTTGAAAATTTTGAAGCAAAAAACAGGTTTTTTCAGCATGTTTTTTATGGGGGGCTCCATTTGCAAAAAGGTTTGCATTTTCTGAATCATCATGAAAAGCTAGGAATTCTTAGAAATGGATAAGAAATTTTGACAAGTTCTGGGTCTCCAAAAGGGCAAAAAACACCCAAAGAGTGCCCTCTCTGCCACTTTTTTTGCCACATAGGTAGCAATCTTGCGATATTTCATTTTTGGAGGGGCAAATAGACTCCAAATCCAAAAACTCAAGTTGTTCTAGAAAGTAAACTCACCAAGCTTTCTAATGAGCTATTCTTCACCTGATTTGGACATCGGGAGGGCTTCCAAAATTTGCCTTGAAAAAGCACTATGCATAGGATTAGTGGCGCTGTGCATAGGAGAAATTTTGCCAGTTTTGCCTGATTTTCCAGAATTTTGCCCAGTTTGGCTATCAATTGACCTTTTCTCTTCTCCTTGGTAAATTTGTAATGGTAAATCATGTAATATGATGTAAATTTAATGAAAAATAACTTGAGGGGGTAGATACATCAGTTAGAGGTAGTTTGAGGTTGAATGAATTAGTATCCATAATTTTAGAGGCAAGTTCTTCCACTACTTATTTTCTAGTTCCTAGTTTAGATGTTGTTGAAACAGCTCCTTGACTCATGTATTCGACCCCTAATGGCTAGCATAGGTGGTTTGATTCCTATATCATGTACTTTCTTAGTCATTTGTCGAGGTTGGACTCTTGTGGATGCATTGAGCTACATTGTAATTCACTTCTGCAGTTTGGCAAGGAAATGAACCAGGGTTTTACAACATTTTGTGGGATTCTTTTGGTAATGTGTATTGGCATTGTTTTCTCCTATGTTATTTAGTTTCTCTTATGTTTATATGTACCATAATTTATCCTTTTCTGCATAACTAAATGAAACAAGATTAATAGCTGGAATCCATTAATGTTTAGTGCTCTGCAATGAGGTTACATTTAGTTTTAAATGTTTTCTGTTGTTTGGAGAGGACTCATGAACCTTGCATGCCCTCTCCATCTCCTCACCAGTCTTTAGACTCACCATAAAATCAAATTCAAAGTGCTAAAACACTTGTCTACCTCGCCCCACAGAAACCTCTGCAAAACTGAGTTGTTTTCCTAGACTGAAAGCTACCTTCCTCGTCTGATCCACCAACCAACCATCAAAATCAATCAAATCCTCTGAGAGAATCTACCTAGCCTAAAATCAGTATTAACTTTCAGCCATCTCAAGCCTTAGTTGCCATATTCTTTTTGAGATTGAAAAGGAGAGAGCCCTCTCCCGACCTGGTAGGGTTAGCTACCAGGTTAAGTGTGGTTTGATGTTATCCTAGACCTGCGTTTCTCAGCCTGAGGTAGATTTAGGCACTAACAAGAAAAAGTCAATAATGCTCAAATGAAGATACAAAGAGATTTTGCTGTTAACCTCATCAAATCCATCACAAACAAAATGAGTGCACAACCAAGGTGGTGGTTGAGGCATGCATGTCTGTCCTAGAGATGGCGGTTCCCAATGATGAGCCAATAGATGTGTAGATTCAGAAGCTCATTGTTGGAGTACGTGACACTATAACAGATTTGGTGAAGGTTTAGTTTGACTTGAACCTCAAGATTGTAGAATTCCAGTTGAAGGCCTAGCCTTCAACCCTACCAGAAGTCAGAGAGAAGCGTGAGACAAATGTGAAAGATGTCATGGCAGTAGTGAATAACATTGTAACGGAGTGTACCATGCTATTCAAGTAGGCACTCGAAGTGGTTACCAAATTGCAAGAGGATCCCACCTTGCAAAGGTTGGAAATGGAGGCCCAGGAGATGCATCAGAGATATGATGAAGTCAAAGTGATGATGCACACCATCACCCTTATGCAGAGGCTAGCAAAACTGTAGGAGGCAAAGGTACTAAAGGAGCAGGTGGATGTAGCGCAGTGCAAAGAGAGTGTCCTTAAGGCTAGAATAGGGCCTTGGCTTGATGAAGCCTATGATCTCATTTCCACCATTGAAGGAAAGTTGGATGGTCTACAGGCGACTCAACAGAAGATAGAGTCATATAGTACAAGGCTAGCGACAAAGCAACTGGTTGAGAAGATGAAGCAGGCGGAAACACATTGCAGTGCTAAAGTTGGAGTAGTCCAAGTAAAGTTGGGAGGTCTTCATGACAAGATCTCTGCACCCGCAGAGTGACTTGAGGGCAAGTCACCATGTTTGTGTTGGGGGCCTATTGGGACGTGTCCCATGGGGTCAATTTTGGGGTTAAAAACCCATGTTTTGGGAAAAAACGCCTAAATTTTGTATAAAGAAATGTAAAGTCTCTGCATTTTTTGATCACAGAGCGTGAATATATCAAGATTCAAAAAGGATTTCCGCCCTTATTTTAGATAGGTTGAGTAAGTTTGATGAGATTTTCCCTTGGTCCATGGACAATGCGATTGTATAAAAAGGGGGTCTTAGAAGAGTCTAAGATAGTCAGTTTAGTTGAATTGATGGAGATAGGGTTATTGATGAGTCTGTAAAGAGCTAAGAGCGAGAGTCTTAGCATAGGAAAGAGGCTCTATAGCTAAGTGCACAATGGCCTACGGTAGAAGTCCACAGCTGAGTGTGTAGACCCCTATAGCTATGTGCGCAGGGTAGTTAGAGTCTGTATTGAAAATGTAGATCATCAATAAAGAAGAGTATTCTAAAATTGCTATGTATTTTACTTATATCAAATTGCATGTGATTGTGTTATGTTAAGAACTAGGTTTATGTTTTATTTCTAAATTGATGTGTGAATCTATATGTTTCCTATGTTATATAAACGCAAGTAGAAATATATGTTTACACAAAGATAATCTTAATTGCATGATAGAATTGGTGAACACTTAAGATAATTCAGGGAACTATACAACAAAGTAGTTACAATGGTGTGTAAGTTCTGAGATCACTTGTTAGGGTTACATGAAGGATGATCGTAGACCTTTGCGGGGGTTCTAAAAGACTAATAGAAAAGTACATCGATAAGCCCTAAAGGCTTATCGATATGTGTGAAGGCAGAGCTAAGGTATAAAACTGACATCACAAACATCTCAAGGTGCAGAAACTTGGTTCTTGCATCCCCCCATACTTCTTTGGGTGAGACTTTAGTTCACACTTTGTGGATTGATGCCAAAAGGGATAGTAGTGTAGGTATTTGCTTGGCTGACTAACGCTGAACCTGGGTCAGGGCCCATCAAGCCAACTGGTGTAAAACACAAGTCAATTATGACGTAGGTGTTCTACCAAATGACTACTAAGGGTCATTGTTGGGAAGATTCGTAGGCGATAGGATTGGGTTGCAGATGTGCTCCCATGTATGATATATATAATCTTATTGCTTGATATGCGTGGAAGCTATTGCTCCCCAATTCTTCTTCTTCTAGATCTAATAAATTTTTAGTAGTTAAAGTTGAGTAGAGCATTACAACAAATTAACAAGATGATGTAAAGAGAAATTGACGGATTTCGACAATTGGAATTCTTCCTAGTTTACATGGAGTGTTAATTTTTAGACTAGTGTCAAATTCCACATTGGACAACTCAGATGATCAAGAAGATGATTGCATTAAATTCCTCTTTTCAATAGGACCAAAATTGACCTAAAGGTTACCCGATTTGGTTAAGAAGAAGTTAAGCTTTGAATTATTTTATTCATTCATTCATATGGAATGGCTTTTCCCTAACCACTTGGTTAATTGCTTCAACTAGCTGATTTCGGAGATTCTGTGGATGATTCTTTGGTGCTATCTGGACTAGTTAGGAGCTAAGCCTAAGCTCTTCAATTTCATTCATTCCTTTTTGAATTCTGAGCATGTTTCCCTGCTTTTCTGAGCCTCTAGGGTTTGAACAATTCGTTCTGCCCCCATCGCACCCTGTGTATATCGAAAGGTGCAATGCATACTGGGCTGGTCATTGGCCAGTCAGTATGCATCTCACCCAGTACATAGCTAGGGTGCAATGGGCGCAAGGAGGGAATATTGTGCACTATTTTTCATGGAAAATTTACCTTTTTTTGCCAAATCAGGATCCTGACTCTTCTCTTGTTTGTTTTTCAGAGATTCATCGGAGAAAAATGGTTGTTACATGGCAAGAACGTGAGCATGAAGAATAGGACATGGTTGCTTTACATGATCTGGGTATGGTAACTGCATTGCGGAACTGTGGTTTGCTCAAGTTCTTCCATATCTCCAGCATGAGGCAACAAATCAACTTGTTGCAATATTTCCTTGATGCATGGGATCCTACCAACTAGGTGTTCCAAATCAGAGGCAAATCCATCCCCTTGACTATTGTGGACATCAACTTTTCGACCGGTTTATTGAGGCGTGGTGCCCCTCTCTCACTATCAGGTTTTGACTGTGGGGGTGAATCTGTGAGGGACTATATTCGTTGATACTGTAGAGAAGGTTCTTAGCCGAGCAGGGACGGAAAGATCAACATCCAAGATGTCACTGATCCGTCCTTGAGGACTATCTTGTTCACCTTTGCTAGACTGGGTCATAGTGCGGCTCTTCACTTGGCCAATAAGTCTTATATGCAGTATGCCTTGGAATGCCTCGAACCGAAGGTGTTCAACTAGTGTGATGCAATACTTCTAGTGATAAAAGAACAACTTACCAATGTGAAAAATGGATGATCTAAGAACTTTGGCTATGGTTCCATTTTGACCACTTTCGCCTTGGAGAAGATCCCACTGATGCAGCCGCAGTACATTTCACTTGGTTTGCCACCACCGACTGAGCCACAGATGTAGAGATGGGTTGACCTTATGGCCCGACATGCTGGTCAGCCGTAGGTTTCTTTCTCTGATGCCTTCTTCGAGTGGTTCGACTGTCAGGAGATGGTTTATGCTGAGTGTCTGTATGCTGGTATGGATTTTCGAGGTGACCCAGATTTCATGCTGCCGGCTGGCGAGCAGTGGAGTGTTATAGGTAAAATATCTGACCATATCCCTATTTATTGCTTTTATAATGTCCCTATTCTTTCTTTCATTCAAGACTAATCAAGACTCATGTGCTCATGCAGATATCAGACTAGTGTGACCAGTAGTGCGCCTGAGAGCACCAATTGCCGTCCCAGTAGGAGAGGCTGTAGGGAGGGCTATCCTTCGCGAGCCAAATGTGGTCGAGACTCTTGCAGCATTGTAGGATTAGATTGAAGGTATCACTCTTGGTATCCCAGATGTGAGGACCGACGAGCTGCCCTTGAGGTTACAACGACATACTACTGGCATGCCAAGTCGATGGACTAGGCTTTTAAGCATGATTGCACAGGCGGTGACTTGTTATCACCAACACCATTAGACTAGGGTGCCCCCTAGCATTTTGAGTCTTTGGGTCATTTGACCGATTTTGTCTTGGACACAGAACACTATGTGTAAATCATAAACAATTATATATATTTTTGATTTTCGGAGCTTTATTTTGGTTAAGTTATATGATCCTGATGCAAATATTGATGAAATACTTTTCTCTTATAAATGTTGCAAATGTCTATCTAACACATAATTTGCCAATGAATCTGTTAATGTTTTTAAGTTTCTAGAAATATGTTGATATTGGATAGAATCAAACTATCTTTCCAAAATCTTGACCCTTAGGAACATGCAATAGATAGCTGGATTCTGCATGGAATAGATGTCGGTGAGCTATAGAATGACGAGTTGTGAGTCTAGCTTGATGACAAGTCAGCATACACCATGCACGATGGCATCAGAGAGGGGCTCTATCAATGCATTGTATTCAACGATGTTGTTCGTTGATCGACCGATACATACCCCTCTGAAACTCACTAACTCGCTGCTTGGATCAAATATGGCCCAGGCTGTAGAAGATAGGTTCCACAAACTACGACTCACTCAATTGGCATATCCAACAAATGATTCCAATAGGTTCAACATCTATAACAAATGCAAAAGTGGATTACCGAACCAAAACGATTACTCTTAGCGAAAACAAAAATGTAACAAAAGCATAGACGTTACTACACTGAGTCAAGCATAGTAACGCTTAAGGTACAACCCGTTTCGGGGTTGTGCCAGTGGAATCCCATCATAATGCACTAACTCATAGGCTCCCTTTTCTAATACATGCTTAACAACATAGGGGCCCATCCATAGAGATTGGAACTTACCTTCTCCCAACTTATCGGACTCTTGGTCGTAAATTAAGACCACGTCACCTTCTGAGAAGACACGGGGTTTGACATTTTTGTCAAATTTTTCCTTGACTTGTTTCTTATGGGATTCATTAGCTACGGTGGAATCACGATGGGTTTCATCTAGTTGGATTAATTCCAAGAAACGAGCCTCCTCTTCTGAAGTTTTGGGGAGAAGATCAACTGCGAGTTTGAGGGATGATATTTCACCCTGAACTGGTAAGATTGCTTCCAGGCCATACACCAGCTAAAAGGGTGTAAACCCAGTCGCATTTCTCACCGATGTCCGGTATTCCCACAAGGTTGAGTACAGGATTAGGTGCCAACTTCGTTTATGGACTCCAATCATCCTTTGTAGCATGCATTTCAGGACTTTGTTGATTGCCTCAACTTGCTAGTTAGCTTGCGGATAATACGGAGTAGAACTATCGTGGGACAGTCCTAATTTGGCAGCCAACTCAACCATCATGTGATTTTGAAAATGTGATCCATGATATGTAACTATAGCTTGTGGAACACCGAATCTAGAGACTACATGATTGGAAAAGAAAAGAGCAGCCGCTTCACCGCTGTTGTTTAATGTAGGCATTGCCTCGGACCATTTCATAAAATAGTCAACTGCGACTATGATATACCCATGCCCCTCGGCCAAGGTGGGGTTACATGTCATGAAATCTATGCCCCATTTGGTGAATGTCCCAACCGCAACTATTGGCTGTAGAGGTGCGGGTGGTATTCTGGTTTTGCGGTTGAAGATTTGACAAGCATGGCAACTTCTGACTGCAGTTATGCAATCCTTGAACTTTGCTGGCCAGAAGTATCTTGCTCATAAAATCTTTTGTGCTGTAGCATAACCAGATTGATTCCCCCCACACACACCTGAATGATAATCATTTAGGACTTTTTCGGCCTCCTCATGGGTGAGGCACCTCCGTAGAACTGTATCGATACCACGATGGTAAAGCGTATCACAGACGATCATGTAGTCTTTTGCTTGGTATCAAATACGTCATTGCTTTGAACGGGAGGTATTAGACCTATATGTTTGGGTTTGGAGATAGATGATTATATCTCCATACCATGGATCGCTTGAAGATATCATAAACAAAGATATGGGAGATCGCATAGTAGCTCTGCAAAACTTTCTTTGATTTGGATTTTACAAATTCTAGATCAAACTCTTGCAAAATTGCTATCCATTTTGAATATTTGCCCCCTAGTAACTATCGCAACAAGATATAAGTCATCGGGTTGTAATCTGAAAAAATGGTATTTTTTCGAAAGAGGACATAGTGTCGAAATCTCTGTATCACTTGAATAGCTGCGAGAGCTAGCTTTTCAACATAGGAGTACCTGGTTTCTGTATCATTTAAGTTTCGACTTAAATAATAGATAGGATGTTCAATTTCATTGTCTTTTTGAACTAAAACCATTGCAATGGTCGTATATGCTGCAGTGAGATATAGGTTAAAGTCTTTTTGATAATTAGGAGCATACATTAATGATGCTTTTATAAGGGATTCCTTTAGAGCATCAAAGGAAGCTTGTGCAACCCGATCCCAGATGAAGGGTACTTATTTTTTCAATAGACGTATATAACCTTTAGCAAGCTCGACATAATTTGGAATGGACCTCCTCAGAAATTTTGCTTTCCCTTGGAGTTTCTGAATATGAAGCAAATTTGAAGGTAGAGGCAAATTAATGATTTCCTGAACCTTACACGGGTCGAGACGAATCCTGTCCTTTGAGACTACAAAGCCAAGTAAACAACTCGAATCAAGACAAAACACACATTTGTGTGGATTAAGTCATATCTTGTAGTGTCAGCAACGTAGAAATATCGCTCTCAAATGTTGTGGATGATCGGTCTGCCTTCGCGAATGAGCTAGAAGATCATCGAGATAAGGTTGAATGATGTGTTTGATGTCATGGAAGGCATAATTCATGGCCCTCTGAAAGGTTGCCCCTGTGTTCTTCAAACCAAATGCTAGCTTGCGGTATGCGAATGTATCCCACAGACAAATAAATGCAGTCTTTGACTGGTCCTGTGGGCGGATATTTATTCGATTATACACAGAAAATCCATCCATAAATGAAAATATTTCACATCCGGTGCATTCATCAATTTTCTGGTCAATGAAGAGTGTAGGGTAGTTGTCTTTTGGACAAGCTTGATTTACAACCCTATAATCGACGCACACTCTAATCATTCCTTGCTTTTACATCACAGGAACAATATTCGATACCCAATCGGTTAGAGGAACTGGGTAAATGAAGCCTGCATGGAGAAGTTTTTCAACTTCTGCCTTGATGGCAACAACTTTTTTGGGGTGCACCTGCTGAAGCCGTTGTCATACTGGTTTGACATCTGGATACATCTTAATTTCTTGTTCGACTATGCTCGAGTTAATGCCTGGAATTTCTTCATATGACCATGCAAACACATTTATGAACTTGCGAAAGAGAGTGTAGTATACTCCAGTTCTGAAGAAGAACAAGATTTGCCAACAAGAATATTCTCTACAACATTTGGTTTGGTTGAGATATTGATGGTGATAGTCTCTTCAATATTGGACAAGTTTCACTTGGAAGCCACCGTATTTATAGTATTTGATAGGAAATCAAAAACTGAGGGATGATCAAGGTTGCTAGAACAATCTTCTTTGTAATTTGGAAGATGGGAATGATGGTGGTAATCTTCCCATGGTGCCCCATCAATCATCATTGATTGAATAATTCCTTCGTCTGTAGAATATACATGCGATCAAGGATCTAAAGAGGTACCATATTCCTTAGACCTATCTATCCAAATGCTTGATGAGTGTTGATTTGGGTTTGCCTCCCATGCCGAAAACATTGATTGCTACAATATTTCTATTGGGCTTGGAGGCAAAACCTTGCGATGATCCATGGTAAATATCTTCTGAATGGAATACACCATATTGCAGGTTGCCACTGTGGCCACTTCCACCAGATTGTTTGGAGGCGGTAGGGAAAAAGTACTCATTAATGTGGGGTCTTTTAGTAGGCCTACTCCAATATTTTGAAGCGACTGAGAGATTCCGTGGATCATCAAAATGTTTCCCGTAACTTGTGAACTGTTGGGGAGAATAGTTTATTGTTCAACGATTGTAATTCCTCCTTGGAAAGGAAATGAAATATTTTTGAAGTATGTCGACACAACAACAGCCATAGCATATATCCAAGGCCTTCCCAGTAGGATGTTGTAATCAAGGTTTCCATCGATAACTTCAAGATCAGTTTCTACTATTTTTCCCCCCAGTTCGACTTGCAAGATACTTAAAATCCTATATGGAGTATATGTTCATCCATCAAATGGCTTTAATGTCGTCGACGGCTGTGACAAGGGTGGTGAAACTAATGTTTTCCAGCAACTCATCGACATAATACATGTAGATGCTCCCTCATCAATAATTGTTCGATGAATAGTTTTGTTGAGGGCTTTCACTTGAATAAGGAAAGTGAGTTGAGCTGGTAACTGCGGGTCATATCCTTTATGATTAAAGATCACAAGATTGGAATCCGGTGGGTCAATCCCACCTATTAATGATAACAGAGCCTGCTTCTGAGAGGGGCAATTTTGCAGTACCTCAAGTGTCAACATAGAGGATGGCGATTGGGCCAAGTCCTCTATTATATTATAATTTTGTGCTGCTCTGGCACGAGGATTAAATGTTGATTTCTGTACTACTCCCTTTGGCGGCTTTATTGTTAGCTCAGGAATGATGGGTGGCACAACTTCAGTCGAAGTTGTTGTAGAACTACTAGGTTGATCAGTAGCCTTGTTGTTCGACAGCTGTGGATTCCCGTAATCTTTATTCCTTGTCGATATCAAAGCATCATTTTGCTATTTCGAAATGGACAACATGAGCACTTGGGATGGGGAAGCATTGTCACTAGCAACCAGATTGGTTCGTGGGTTTGGAAATGGATCAGTCAATAGCAGTGAGATTTTTGAATTCTTTAAGAGTTTCCTAAGCTCAGCTCTATGTGGACAGTCTTTCATCCAATGACCCTCATCGCATATAAAGCATGGATGACTTGGTTTCCTTTCTCTAGAAGGGTTTGCAGAAGATTTTTTAGGAAACGACTCCTCCTGTTTCTTATTTTTCCCTTTCTTTTTCTTCTTGCTCCCTGGTTGCTTTAGTTCTTTGCCTTTGTCAGTTAACACGGCGTTTACCTCCGAGGTGAGAAGTTCTTCATTTGCATTTTGACTAGAAACTGTACAAGATTTCTTTGATGTAGCCTTTACGGTTTTCGTGCTTGTCGTACCTATCACAGCATCACCAGCATGAGAGTCTTTATTTGATTTAGGAGGAGGAGGAATGAAAAATTCTGGTCTAGGAGCATCAGGGATTTTGTCATAGAGCATGCCAGACTGAGTATAGATCAAGTCTAGATATTGTGCA
>APFE031754942.1:11170-120934 GCA_000404065.3 Pinus taeda
AACACGGTCACCAATTAATTTAAAATACACACAGTGATCTACTTTGCTTCTGGTGAAGCCAAGTCCCCGTATAAATGTATCAAATTTCTAATACCACATCCTTGGTGACTATTTTAACCCATACAGAGACTTCTTTAACTTACATACCAATTCTTTCTTACCCTTCACCGCAAAGCCTTCAGGTTGCTTCATGTAGATCTCCTCTTCCAGATCCCCATGAAGAAATGTTGTCTTCACATCCATCTTTTCTACATCAAAATCAAAAGCGGCAGCAACAGATAAAAGTAATCAAATAGAAGTTATCTTGGAAACAAGAGAAAAATATCACCAAAATCAATTCCCGACACCTGGGAATAACCTTTTGCTACCAACCGAGCTTTGTATTTCTCCACCTTTCCTTTTGCATTTGTCTTCTTCATAAACACCCATTTGCTACCAATGGGTTTCCTGCCAACTGATAACTCCACTAGATCCCAAGCCTCATTTTTGTGCAAAGATTCCATTTCATAAACCATGGCCTCTTTCCAGAGTTTTCCATCCTCTGAATCTATTGCTTCCTTCATAGTTTTGGGATCATCATCAGTAATAGATAAAGAAAAATTTGAACATAAAGCAGATGGACTATACCTTTCTCGTTTCCTTCTTTCTCAAATTAATCTTCTTACACCCGGAGTTTGTGGCTCTTCATCTTCTAATTCCTACTCTGCTATAGAGCCTGATTCTTCCTCCTTTAGCTCAAACTCTATCTTCTTAGGTTCCTTTGGTTAGACTTCATGTTTAATAACATATTTCACCTCTCTAAACACCACATCTTGGATGTACACAACCTTCCTTGTTACTGGGTTCCAAAGCTTATAACCCTTTAAACCATCCTTATACCCAATAAAAATGCACTTTTCAGATTTACTATCCAACTTGGTTCATTTCTCCTTTAGAACATGTACATATGCATCAATCCAAATACCCTCAGATGTGAAAGAGACAGTTTATTACCAATCCATACCTCTTGTGGAGTCTTATCCTCCAATGCTGATGAAGGTGATCTGTTGACTAGGTAATATGTTGTCTCCATTGCCTCTACCCAAAATTCCTGTCATAACCCAACACCACTAAGCATGCTTCTTGCCATTTCCATCAACATCTTGTTCATTCTTTCTGCAACTCCATTTTGCTGAGGTGTATATGGAGTAGTCTTCTGTCATGCTATACCACACTTCTTACAGAGTTCTTCAAATTCCTTACTACAAAACTCTCCACCATTATCTGTCCTTGGCACCTTTATCTTCTTCTCTATCTGGTTTTCCACCAGAGCCTTAAAGTCTTTAAACCTGTCAAAGACTTCAGATTTCTTCTTAAGGAAATATATCCATGTATTCCTTGAGAAGTCATCTGTAAATGATACATAGTACACAGACTTACCTAGTGATGGAACCTTCACAGGTCCAAACACATCACCATGCACAAGCTCTAATATATGTTTCGCCCTCTTACCACTGGAGTGGAAATTCACCAGATTTTGCTTCCCATATACACAATTTTTATAGAAATCAAAATCCAGAGAGTTATTACTCATACCTTCTACCATACCTTTACCATGAAGTATTCGAAGGCTCTTATCTCCAATATTTCCAAGCCTTTGATGCCACAGCATGGTCTTCTCTCCAGAGACCACAAGATTTCCTGCTCCACTTTCAGGAACCATAGAATTTTTGCACCCATTAACAACAGTACTACCTTCCAGCTTGTATAGAGTTCCAGTCTGAACTCCCTGCATCAATACCAGTGCTCCCCGAACCATCTTGTAGGTATCCTTCTCGAACACTGTTTTAACACCTGCATCATCCAGCTTGCTTATAGAAATTAGATTTCTCACTAAAGCATGAATATGCAGAACACCTGGAAGTGTTCTAACCCTTCCACCTTGCAACTTCAACTTTACTTTTCCGTGACCAACGATTCTAGCCTTCCTGTCATCCCCCAAGAAGACATCACCACTATCATATTTCTCATACTTGCAGAACCACTCTCTATGGGGAGTGAAGTGAAAGGATGCACCTGAGTCATTCAACCATGCCTCATGATCTACATGTGTACTTGAAGAAGCCAAGTATACATCCCCACCTTCATCTGAGGTGGTTTTTGCCTTTGCAAAAGGACCATCATCAGATCCCTTTCCTTTATCAGGATATTTAGATTTACAATCCTTTTTGTAGTGCCCTTCCTTTTCATATTTCCAGCACACCACCTTTACATGATTTCCTGGAGATTTAGATCTCCCTCTAGATTTAGATCTCCTACTTGATGACTTATTTTTGTTTCTGTTTTGGGACCATCCTCGTATAGAAAAGGTATCACCATTCTGGCTCTCCATATTTTTCTGTCTCATCTCCTCCGTCAACAAGGATGAGACTATTTCATCAAATTTGCAAGGCAGTTGCATTGCTACCTATTGCAATAACCAGACTATCCCATGAATCTGGTAGAGAACACAACAAACTGATGCACTTATGTTCATCTGAAATTTTAATATCAATAGATAATAATTGACTTACCACAGTACTAAATGCGTTGAGATGTTCTATCACCAAGTCCCCATCTTTCATCCTCAGGTTATACAGCTTTTTCCGTAGGAACAATTTATTCACCAGAGACTTAGATTGCTACAAAGTCCCTAACTTGTCCCACAAAGCTTTCGTCGTAGCTTCCCCTGATACATTCAACAATACTGAATTTGAGACGCACAATCGTATTGTACTCTTTGCCTTTTGATCCAACTTCTTCCATTCTTCATCGAACACTCCCATTGGTTTAGTACCTAGATCTACCATGATCCATTGATCTTTATCCACCAACAGATCATCCATCTTGAGTTTCCACAACTCAAAACTCTAACCATTAAATTTCTCGATCTCTATCTTTCCATTGCTTGCCATCTTCTTTCACCACCAGAATCGATCTCGCAGACTCCCACTGAATAGGGTCTACCACATATTCGTGCGAAGGAGGTGTATTTTCCCCTTCTGGTGGCCTCAGAGGCTTTAACAAAATGCCCTAGTTTATTTCCTATGAACAATAACGATTCCATTTGCCAGTAATCAAGAGGTAGGGAGTAGAGTCTTACCCAGACCAGGACTGAAGTAAAAGTTTCACGCTTCGGGACAAAATTCATCATCCATGGCTGCATGTAGAGGCCTGTTGTTGCGTAGAAGTAGGGTCCTCCTTCAAACACTTTGTCTTTGTCCTCAATATTTGCAAAGACCACAGTGAAAAAACCCTTTGACCCAAGGTGTAGGTCTATGCTTCCTTTCGATTTCCAATGGTATTTAATCCATGCTTGTAATGCCTTTTCAGTGGGCCATAATCCCATGAATTTACAAATGATTGCATAGGTCCGCATGTGGTCCTTGTGTGCTTGCAGTGCAGGATCATTTAAAACTACTCTAGGAGTAACCTCAACCTTGGGTTTACATGGCTCCTTCTGTGCCTTGTTTTCTACTCCCTGTTTCTTGTCTTCTTCCTCATTATCTTTCATGTTGTTGTCCTCCCTTGATTTGGTAAAATCTTGATCTTCTTCCAGATTCTTTTTCATTTCTCTTGAAGGCCCTCTGATAAATTCTATGGGTTTCTAAATTTTATTCTTATTACAAAACTAATTTTTATAATTTGAATCAATTATTGATTTATATTTTCATATATATAATTTAGTAAAATTCAGTATATGTTGGAAGTTTTTTTTTGTATTTTTAAGCAAAATTATTAAAATTTATTATTAAAATTATAAATTTAATAACATATTAAATATTAAATATATATATATATTTATTATATTAAAATGAATTTGAAATAACAAAAATAATTTAATAAAAAATAAAAAATTGTATAGAACACCTAAATTTAATTACGATGCCTAAATAATTTTATTTTATTGTAAAATTTGAATTATTAAAAAAAAAAAAACCCCAAAGATATTTAACCAAACTTGTTTACCTCTAAACCACGTTGTTGGCAAATAATTCTATGCTACTAGGGGAGCAGGATAATTATAATGAGAAGTGTTTTATTTATTTAAGGTTTGTAATTCAGGCCTTTTTTTAATATAAAAAACTGATAATAATAATACTATTAATAAAACTAATAGAACTAATTTTAATGTTTAAACTTGTGATCACTTTTTTATACATATATAAAAAAATTAAAAAGTAAAAGAATTAATATTATTAAATTATATATTATTAATGTTATATTAAGGTAAATTAATTATAAAAATTTAAAATAAATAGTTTATGGGGTGTAGAATAGATGGTGATGCAGTGTTCTGTTAAGTTACTTCACAATGTGAAGGTTACTAGTTTGAAACTTCATGGGTAAAAATCCAGTCATGTTAAGAGGGGTAAAAAACCAGTCATGTTAAGGGTTAGTGTGGCCTAGGCCAAGTGTGATCCCCAGCTGATTTTGACAGCGTAAATTCCCTTGGGTCGTGATTTCTCAAGCCACAAGTCAAGCATGATAAAGAGGGGTAAAAAACCAGTCATGTTAAGGGTTAGTGTGGCCTAGGCCAAGTGTGATCCCCAGCTGATTTTGACAGCGTAAATTCCCTTGGGTCGTGATTTCTCAAGCCACAAGTCAAGCATGATGAACTAAGACCACTTGACAAAAAAATGCATTAAATAATATTGATATTTTTATTTATTTTTAATTAAATTATAAAAATCTATAATAAATAATTTTAATAGATAATTTATTGGGCTTGAAGTATGCCCGAAAACTGTTTATGCTCAGCTAAAAACACATCTTCCTCATATGTGAGGAAACATGTTAATGTTCCAAGACCCAGAGGCATCTCGTAGGAGTGAAAGCTTGCCCTCTTACAGGCCACCAATGGGTATTTCCAGGAGTTGTGGTTTTCCTTGAATAATAGTGAGAGTCAACTTGCATTGCAGATAATAGTTAGTGATGGCTCTCCCCACTACTAGTTTGACAACTGAGTTATGATAGGTTTTCTCACTGTAAGAAAATGGAATTTCTATAGATTATTTTGGTTCTCTCTCTCTCTCTCTCTCTCTCTCTCTCTCTCTTCTCTCTCTCTCTATATATATAATAGTATATATATAAGAGAGAGAGATATATATATAATGTATATATTAATTATATTTAATATATATATATATAATTATATATATTATATTTGTGGAATGCAAGTATCATTATCAATGTAGTGTTTATAAAAATAATTAAATTATGAAATTGGATAAAATTATATGTATAGAGTAAGGGGTGACTTATAAAGGGGAGGAGGGGGGTGGTGGGTGCTCCCACCTAGCCATTGGATTGGGCGAAGTGGCAGCATGCCCCTAGGAATGTCTTAATTTTCATGAACTATGACAGAAGAAGGGCCATTAACGTCTGCCATTCCAAGCGAAGGTGGGTAATGGTGTAATGGCGTCGGGATGTTCAATATTTGTTATGGGTAATTATCATAGCCTCACACATGTGGAGGTGATGTGTGTTTGAGATTTTAACCATGGAAATTAGCATGTGCTTTTCAACAGAACTAGCCCTAGTGGAGAGAGCTACATAGTAGGATTATCTTAACAAGCGCTAGGGCTAAGGCATAATCATGTTGGTGGGATATCTAGCTAGTCTAGGCCAGGGTTTCCATAACAAAAATTTTGATAACAAGGCAATAATTCCATCGTACCAATGAATTTATTTTAATTCTTGTGCAATAACATCATTTCGGAGCTGGTAATGACTTGATACTCTGCAATTTTTTATTTGTTATGTTCAAGTGTTTGTGAAGTACTTTTGTTTTAGTGCCAGTTCATAATCGTATTCTTTTGACCTCCCTACATTCCTCCTCCATCCTTGGGCCTTCCTCTCTAGTCCCCTTTCCCTCGACCTTAGTTGTTTCTAGTTTTCTTCCCTAGCCTCCTACCACGATGGATTATCTAGGACCTCTCATCATGTTTTGTATGCCATCTATCTCTACCATTGTCTATCTTTTTCCTTGTCAAGTCCTAGATTTATTGAATGCTAGCTATATGTTTTCTAGTTTCTATTTTGGAGTGGGCATCTTCTTAGTGTGGTTTTATTCTTACCCCCTTCCCCTATTTGGCAATTTTTTCCTTTTTCTATTCGAAGGTGATTGGGATGGTGGTTTTACTTTGCACAGCCCCTGCTTGATGTGGCTTATGCCTTGTCCTCTCATCTTTCGATGTCCTCAATGGATGTTGCTTATATTATTCTAATCCTTTGTCTTATCACCCATGCATCATTAAAGGGTGCAAGCTCAAAAAGGGTTGCATACTACCAAGAGATGGCCCACAAGGGCAACACCCATATGCACCACCCACTGGAGGATTTTGCATCGTGTTATCATTAACTCATGAAAGGTCATATCCATAATGAGCTCACATATGCAGAAGGAGAAGCTTCTATGTAGAGACAACCCCTCTCTGACACAAAGGTTTTCATTAAATGGGCCTCTTGGATTCTAGATACAAGCCAAGCAACAGGTCACTTCAACCAATATATGCAAACAATGGATCTTTATTGGTAGACATAATTCCTTCTAGGACACACCCTCTTGGATAGACATGAACGTTGAACTAATATCCACCACTCCCTAGAACTTATACTGGCATTTGAGGGACCTGGATTAGAGAATGGAAAGAATCAAACAATATCTTGGCATTGCCCCCTCGACTGGTAAAATATCTAAGGGCTCTTAGGAGCCCATCTAGGTTTCAAGTTCTGATTCAAATCACTTTGCCTGGTTATTGACGTAACAACCTCGAGTTAAAGTTCATATAATAAAGGACATTAAAGGAAAAATAAGACCAAGTTCATGGGACATGTATTCCAAGATGAATGAAGAGGAAAACATTAAAGTGGGTATCACTTGTGGTTAATTAATGGCTATGGAAACTGACAAAGGCAAAAGGCAATAAATGATAATTAATTAAAGGAATAAAAGAAAATAGGAGAAAAGGAAGATGAAGGGACACAAATATGCATGCAAGGGAAATTAGAGATAAAATGAAGGAAAGAAAAGGGAAGAGACACTAGACATCAATGATAAAAAAGCATCAGAGAAACAATTGACAACTTTTTCCTCAGTTTTTAATCAGCTTCAAAAATTAAACTCCAAGAGGAGAGAGAAAGAGCAATTGGATAGAAGAAAGCAAGCAAGCAAAGGACATGAATTTGTTTTACATGATTATTTGATGTCACTGGCCTACAATTTTCTTGGATTGAAAGTGGTTTCAATCTTGGCTTGCCATTTCCTAAATAGCCATGGTGTGACGGGATTCATTCTTGGTTGAGATTTGGATTACTATAATATTTTGGATCCAAGTGAGGTGGTCTCAAAAAAATCCCAAGGGTTGGGGGTGGAGATGGTTCTCTTTGAGAAGTCCTTAACAGGTGGGTTGAGATAGGAAAATTCCTCTATGTATGATGAAGAAATTCTAAGGCACCCAAGGTTGTGTTGGTTTAGTGATTTCTAGACCGTTTAGGTGAAATCACTATGGTTGAGGGTTGAGGTGGTTTAGCCTATGGATTCCGTGGTTGGTTTTTCTTTGGTTTATCCCATGAGATCCCACATTCATGCTTGGAATATGGCATGGGGATGATTGGCTGAAAGAAATATTTTGTTCAACCAAATCTATGGTTGAGTGGTACGTTGAAGTCCCTGACTTGGTTGGCTTTATGTAAATGTTACTAAGTGTTATTTCTTATTGAGATTAATGAGCACATGTGTTGTCTAGTGTGTTGATTTTATGACTGGTTTTTCATGGTTCCATTCTAGTTAGATGTTGATTATAGGCATGGTTAAATGATGTGCTCTTGTTATGGATGTTGTTCATGATTTGATAATTTGTTGAATGGCTACATGAATGCATGATCTAACAAGTGTTTTTGCAACTATCTTGAGAAGGAAAGTGAGCATTCTTGATGATTCTTTGGTGAAATGAATGAGACCATGATCATATATGCATTCATGGGCCTGTTTCTACCATGTTTACCATATGTTTGTCTAAATGTTTACCATGTGACTAACATGTCTGGACAAGATTTGAGCCCTGTATAGCTTGTGTGGACTTGTGATTATCATAAAATTGATTCTGGAAAGTTTTGGGCAATTATGGGCAGTAGACTATAGGCTAGCCTTGAAAATGTGGCACTAATTTCGTGACTACATGCACAAAACTAGGAAATTTCAGTTGCAACCGCATAGAGGAAGGGTTGTGCATGTGGTTGGAGCTCTCCAACCACATGCACAATTTGACATGAGTGTAGTTGAGCTATGAGCTCAGTTAAAAATAAAGTTTGAGCTCATATTATGATCACTTGTAGTTGTTGTCTGACACCTAGGTGATCTAGAGCCCTTAAGAGGTTTTAGTAAGTTTCTAGTTAGCAAACCGCACTTCCATAACTTGAACTTGGACATTGGGTCATTTCATAGTAACTCTCAGCTCATGTTTACTCTAGAGAACTCGTAAAAGTGGGTAAATGTGGGGTGGGATGTTACAAGGTGGTATCAGAGCAGTTTTGTTCCCTGCAAAGCTTTCTCTGCTACTAGTGTTATAGAGTGGTATCAAAGCGAGGTTTACAGTATTGGACCTTGAGATACATGCAAATGGTCATGGTTAACATACGTATGGTTGTTGTTACAATTTTGTATTATTATTATTATTATTATTAATGCATGAAGCATGATGTTGATACATTGTTTCTATTATTATACATTGTGCTAATCTAAATTGATTTGTGCAAATGTAATAGCCTCTCCTGAGATACATTGAGGTATGATTTTTATTATGCCTTACTTTTTATTTATCTAACATGGTATGTTTGCAGGAAATAGAGGGCAAACTATGAAGAGAAGAATGGTGGATTATAGTTCACATGACTCCCCATACAGGTCTGATGTGAAATCAATGGAATGGAAAAAGTCAGTTGAGTAGCAAGGAGAGGAATATTCTCCTGACCTAGAAAATACACTAAGGAGTCTGAGGGCAAAGATAAGAAGTTAAAAGGAAGATCATAACATGTTGGTTAAGGCACAAGAAAATATTTCCAGAGCTCAGGAAAAGAAAGTTGAGGTTAATGCAATGATTATTCAAAGCCTTTCAGACTTACAGAAGCAGGGACAACTAGGGATCAATCATGGATATAGGAAGGAGGAAAAGACTAATGGGGAAGATGGCAGCAGGTCTCAGAGAAGGCACAAGTTTGACAGGGATGATATAGTGAAGAGTGGCAGAATATTTGATACACCTAACAAGAGGACTAGTATGCATGGATTTTAGTCTAGTTCTTCTTCAAAAAGACATCATCGCCATCACTGCTAGCAACATAGGAGGAGTGAGTATTTTCCAGAGGAATTCAAAAAAGTCAGGGCTCCTAATTTTGATGGGGAAATAAAGAAATCATACGATCAAAAGCATGGCTTCTTTGGATGAGGAATTTTTTTCAGGTTGCATGATTACTTAGATAACATGAAAGCCAAGATAGCCACCTTCAGTCTCAAAGGAAAAGCATATATCTAGTGGGAAGATATTAAAAATGTCAGAGGCACTAGGGAAGAGAAGCTGACATGGGATGAGTTTGAGAGACTCTTAAGGAAGAATTATGTGTTTGATAAGTATTATGATGGAAAAGCTAAGGATTTTTATGAGCTTAGGATGTGTTCATGACAGATGAAGAGTACACAACCAAATTTCTAGAGTTGTTGAGGTATGTACCCTATCTCAAGGGTGAGAAAGCGAAGATTCAAAGGTTTGTTAGTGGATTTCCTTTGTCATTCAAGGATAAAATTGATTTTAATGAGTCTCTGCCATTGGAGGAAGCTATCAGGAAGTTATAACATTGCTATGAGTAGTCAAGGCATAAGTCGTTCAAGCGTGATTGGAAAGGTAATGAGAAGACTAAAGGAAAATGGCCTAAGAAGAGAGGAAGATCTCAAGATGCAAGTGAGAAATAAAATGTAGCCCCTCTTAAGAAGTTTAATGCAGCTGAAAAAGGACATGGGTCTTAGCTTGGAGAGTATTAGAATAAAGGCAATGGTAGGGAACCGTTGAAGTGTTGGATTTGTGGTAAAGACCATCACAAGAAGGATTGTGCATTGTACTAGGGTGGCAAGCCATATATCTACAATACTTAGGAGACACAGACAATTAGGGATGTGGATTAGAGCATTCCCCATATCTATGCAACACTTGATAACAATAAGGAAAACCATCAAGCATCTATTATTGAGATGGAAGGTAAGATTCATGATCAAGTTGTTTCCATTTTGATTGATCCTAGGTCTAATTATAGCTATATTAGTCTTGACCTGGTGGAATAGTGTCATTTGAATAAAGAAGTGTATCCAAAATCTTCATTGGTACAGTTGACTACAAGGACCAAGAGAATGGTTCATCACTGGATGAGATCTTGTGCATTTGAACTTAAAGGTATGCCTACATCAACACATCTGAATGTGCTTCCTTTAGGTTCATATAACGTTATTTTGGGCATGGATTGATTGTTTATTCAAAGGACCAAGGTAGATTTATATGCCAAGGTCATTGAGTGCCTGGATGATGATGGAGAAAAGAGAGTCTTGCAGGGAAATACTAATCCTATATCAATGAGGATTGTTACAACTATGCAAGCCAAGTGCAACCGCAAGAAAGGAGGTGTTTTGTTTTCAGTTCATATTTCCAGTGACAAAGGGAAGGAATATGAGCATGATGAAGTCCCGAGGAAGTACCCAGTCTTATGATAGTTTCAGGATATGTTTCATGTAGATATTCTAGAGTTACCTCCTCATGGAGAGGTGGATTTCTCTATTGAGTTGGTACCAGGAGCAACACCAGCATATAAGGCACCATAAAGAATGAGCACTTTGAAGTTGGTGGAGTTGAAATTGTAGCTTAAATAGATGCTTGATAAGGGATACATAAGGTCAAGTGTATCTCCTTGGGGTACACCAGTGTTGTTTATAAAGAAGAAGTATGGTAATCTCAAATTTTGCATTGATTAGAGGTAGCTGAATAAGGTGACTATCAAGAACATGTATCCATTGCTGAAAATTGATGATTTTTTTTTATCACCTGAAGGGAGAAATAATATTTTCAAAGATTGATTTGAGATCATGATATCATCAGGTGCACATAAAAAAAAATACATATATAAGACTTCATTTGTATAAGATATGGGCACTATGAGTTTGTGGTGGTTCCTTTTGGTCTTACCAATGCTACACCCACCTTCATGTGTGTTTATGAACAATGTGTTGCACCCTTATCTAGATAATTTTGTGATATCCTTTGTTGATGATATATTGGTATATTCAAATAATGAGGAAAAACATGCAAAGCACTCGGCAATGGTATTAAGATTGTTGAGAGAGCATCAACTGTATGCCAATCTCAACAAGTGCAGTTTCTTTCAGACTCAGATTCATCACTTGGGACATGTTGTTTCCAAGGAAGGGATAACAGTGGATCCGTAAATGATTAAGGTTACCATGGAGTGGCCAACTACTAGGAATTTGGATGAGATCAAATCATTCATGGGGTTGGCAGGTTATTATAGAAGATTCATCAAGAACTTCGCTAAGATTGGCTATCCTATCACATCTTTGAAGAGGAAACGAAATAAGTTTGAATGGAATGAGGAGTGTGCAACTAGTTTTTATTAGTTGAAGCATTTGCTTACAAATTCTATGGTTTTTAATATTGAAGAACCTAATAAGCAGTTTGTGGTTTATAAAAATGCTTGCAAGGAAGGATTAGGTGGAGTTCCGATGCATGAAGGGTAGGTGGTTTGCTATGAATCAAGGAAGTTGAATGAGAATGAGAAGAACTATTGGACTCATGATCTTGAGTTGGCATCCATCATTCATGCATTGAATATGTGGAGACATTATCTCCTTGGTAAGAGGTTTGTTCTAATGAGTGATCATAGTGGATTGAGGTACTTGTTTGATTAGCCCAATCTGAATACAAGACAAGCAAGTTGGTTGGCTACTCTCAGTGAGTTTGATTTTGAGATCAGACATATCAAGGGAAAAGAGAACATGGTTGTAGATGCTCTCGGTAGGAGAGTGCGGGAGAATCACATTTCAACTGTAAGCTCTTATTATGGCAGATATTTGGAAGAACAGATCTTACATGCAGGTTAGCATGATGAGAAGTATCAATAGCTAAAGCAAAGATTAAAACAATAGGGTGAGGGTGATTAGGATGAAAAGTATCACCTCAAAACATATGGCTTGGTCAGATTCAGGAGTAGGACCTATGTATTGGATAATAGTGAGTTGAAGAAGCTTATCTTGAGGGAGTTTCATGTCAAGCCATATTCAGGCCAACTAAGATACCATAAGACTTTGAAAATTTTTAAGAAGTTCTACTACTGGCCAAATTTGAAGAAAGAGGTGTTTAAGTTTGTTGCAAGGTACTTGGACTATTAGTAGGTAAAAGTTGAATGAAAGCATTCAACTAGTCTATTGCAACATATTCTAATTCTAGAATGGAAATGGGAGGTCATTTCTATGAAATTCATTACAGGATTGCCTAAGACATCGAGGCAGCATGATTCCATCATGGTTGTGGTTGAAAGGTTGAGAAAGGTAGCTCACTTCATTGTGGTGAAATCTACTAATTCATGTAGTGAGGTAGCTTAGATATTCATCAGGGAGATAGTGAGGTTGCATGGATTTCCCAAGAAGATTATATCAAACAAAGATGCCAAGTTTACTTCTAGGTTTTGGAAGGAGTTTTTTGCTTACTTGGGGACAAAGTTAACTTTCAATACAACTTATCATCCGTAGATAGATGGACAGACAGAAAGGTTTAACATGATTGTTGAGGATATGTTTAGGATGCATATCATGCGTCAACAAAGAAAGTGGGAAGAGTATATTCCACTGCTAAAGTTTGCTTATAATAATGTGTATCGAGAATCCTTGAATATGAGTTCATTTGAGGCTCTATATGGGCGAAGTTGTAATACTCCTATCAACTAGAGCGATTGAGTGAACACAGTGTTGATTGGACCAGATATGTTGGTAGAATTGAAGCAGGAAATGCAAGTTCTTAAGAGGAATTTAAAGGAAACCCAAGCCAGGAAGAAGAGTTATGTGGATCAACATAGAGTATTTAGGAATTTTTAGGTTGGGTAGCATGTTTACTTGCATGTCAAGCCTAAGAAGAGCTCCTTGAGGATTGGATCATGTGCCAATTTGGCACCTCATTATTGCGGGTCTTTTGAGATCCTTGAGAGGATTGGACCAACGATCTATAGACTTGCACTGTCGCTGACAGTGAAAGTCCATGATGTTTTCCATGTTTCATTGCTTAAGAGATATGTGCAGGGTTCTTATCATGTGATTGATTGGTTTGTATTGTAGGTGGAACTAGAGGGAGAGTTCCAACCAGAGCCACAATGCATACCAGAGTGGAAATAACTCATGTTTTAGAACCAAGCAATATAGCAAGTTAAAGTGCAGTCGAAGCACTTTGGGTCTGATGAAGCTACATGGGAGATGGATGAACAAATGCAGGCATTATATCCCTATTTATTTGTTGGTTGAAGCAAATAGATTATGTTATAAATCTCCATTAATTAGTATGGTTGTCATGATTCTAGTTGTTAGTCATTGTAAATAATGCATCGAGCTATGCTTATAAATATCCAATAAGCAGCATGTTTTGTTTTCAGTGGTTTGTTGCTCATAAGTTTCATAGAACACCGAGGACAGTGTTCCCCCAAGGGGGAAGGGGTTAGTAACAACCCCAGGATAAATTTCATTTAATGAAGGACGTTAAAGGAAAAATAAGACCAAGGTCATGGGACACGTATTCCAAGCTAAATGAAGGGGAAAAAATAGAGAGGGCATCACTTGTGGTTAATTAATGGCCATGGAAATTGGCAAAGGCATTGAAAAAGACAAAAGAAATAAATGACAATTAATTAAATGAATAAAGGAAAATAGGACAAAAGGAATATGAAGGGACACAAATATGCATGCGAGGGAAATTAGAGAGAAAATGAAGGAAAAATGAAGGGAAATGAAAGAAAAAAGAAAATAAAGGGAAGAGACACCGGATCAATGATAAAAAGGCATCGGAGAAACAAGTGACAACCTTTTTCCTCGGTGTTTTACCAACTTCAGAAATTAAACTCCAGGAGGAGAGAGAAAGAGCACTTGGACACAAACAAGCAAGCAAGCTAAGGACAAGAAAATGAAAGCAAGGGAGCAGAAGGAGAAGATTAGTGGAGTAGCTACAACAGGAAGATATTATAGATAGCAGGTTACATGTGTGATTTCCTTGCTAGGATTTGAATGCATGGTGTGTGCATTTGGTTTACATGATTATTTCCTATCATTAGCATGAGATTTAGTCATGGTATGATGGGATTCATTCTTGGTTGAGATTTGGAGTGCCAGAATATTTTGGATTCGGGTGTGTGGTCTCAGGAAAATTCCAAGGGTTGGGGGTGGAGATGTTTTCTCTGGGAATCCCTTAATAGGTGGGTGGAGAGAGGAAATTTCCTCAGGGTATGGTGAAGAAATTATGCAGCATCCAAACTTGTGTTGGTTTGGTGTTTCCTGGAGAAGTTTTCATGGTTCCATTATGGTTAGATGCTAGTTATAGGCATGGTTAAATGATGTGCTCATGTTATGGGTCTTATTCATGATTTGATAAGTTGTTGAATGGTTACATGAATGCATGAACTAATAAGTGTTGCTGCAGCTAGCTTAAGAAGGGCAGTGAGCCTTCTTGATGATTATTTGGTGAAATGAATGAGATTGTGATCAAATATTCATCCATGACCTGTAGCTACCATGTTTACGGTATGTCTTTTCTAAATGTTTATCATGTGATTGGCATGTCTGGAGAAGATCTGGGCCTAGTATAGCTTGTGTGGACTTGTGATTATCTTAGAATTGATTATGGAAAGTTTTAGGAAATTCCGGGTAGTGGCCTATAGGCTAGCCCTAAAAATGTGGCACTAATTTCACGAACACATGCATGAACTGGGAAATTTTGGTTCCAACCACACATAGGAAGGCTTGTGCATGTGGATGGAGAATTCCAACCACATGCACAACTTGGCATGCATACAATTGGGTTGTGAGCTTAGTTAAAAGGAAAGTTCCAACTCAGGCTCTGACTACTCATGGTTGTTGTGTGACACCTAGGTGATATGGATCCCTTGAGGGGTTTCAGTAAGTTTTCGTTTAAGAGACCCCACTTCCATAACTGATATTTGGACATTGGGTCATGTCATAGTAACTCCCATTTCAAGTTTTCCCCAGAGAGTTTGTAAAAGCAAGTAAATGTGGGGTTGGGTGTTACAATTGATCATGTCTATGTATTTTGTTCCCTATGTTGTAGACTTTGTTATACATAGATGTTTTGGACAACGTACCTATTTTGCTATGTTTACTTTTGGAGCACCTAATACTCACATGGCCCTCTTCTCGTGGAGAGTCAATTTTTGGATCTAGTCAAGTTTCCCTATTAAGAGACTAACCTAAATATTTTTAGTTTCTCTTGTATACCTCTATCTCTTAAGACAATAAATTAAAAAACAAGCATTATTTACAATAAAATTTTAATAATTTAATTTTTAAAAATGTATTTTCTATTATTAAATATAAAAAAGAACAACCTTAATATTATAATTTATGTTATAAAATGACAAAAAAAATCAAATATTCATGCAATTTATGAAATTAAAAATACAAATATGAACTCTAATAACAATATAATAAAAAAAATTAATTTTAATTTTTTAAAAATTATTATTAATTTAAATGAAAGAAAATTACACAATAAATATAATATAAATGTAAATAATAAAACATATTTAAATGTTGAGTAAAAATACTTAAAAGTTTACATATTCTAGTCATTATAAACTATCTTTAAAAAAACATACACATAATTAACTTGTTATCTTAACATTTTTAAAGTAAAAATAAATTTATGAATTGAGTCTTTTGTGATTCATAATGAATTAAGAAAAGTTTTTGGTAGAAATCACATAAGAGAAATTTTTGGTCAACATTTTTCGAACCAACAAGTGTGGTTCATCATAGACCATAGCAAAGACTTAAATAGAGAGCAATGTCTATTTAAGCCTTTGCCATGGTCTGTCTCTTCATCTGGTGCTAATGATGAACCACACTTGTTGATTCGAAATACGCCGACCAAAAGTTTCTCTTATGTGATTTCTATCGAAAAGCTTTTCTTAGTAAAAATAATTTTGTTTATGACTTTTTTAGATCTTTAAAAAGAAAAGAATAATATGCAGGTTCATTATCACTCCATCATTAGAGGATTTATACATAATTAACTTATGGTCATCTTAACTTCTTTATAGTAAAGATAGAATTGTACACAACATCATCGTGCTTAATCATTGAAAAAAAAAAGAATAGTCGATAGGTTCATTATCATTCTATCTTTATATGGTTTAATTAAATAAAGAATGAGATTAATTCGAAAGACAATTTTATTATCATTATGGATCACAAAAATCTAAGATCTAATAAAATTGTCTTCAAAATTAAAAACTCATAATACAAAAAATAGAATTAAAATTATAAATATAGTTTAAAAACAACCCTAATTTCTTTATTTTTTCGAAGTGAAATTTATTAATTACAAAAACTCTATTTTAAATCATCAACTTCTTACAAAAGTCATTTTGATCTCTCACATGAGATACGAAACCATAACAAAAAAGACCATAGACAGAGTGGAAAGAAACAATTTGAAATATTCAAAACCAACATAGATCTGGATAATGGCCCATCTGGATTTTCACAAACTTACAACCATAAGACAATACAATAACTATGATCATAAAACAATCAAGTGAAGGCATCTGAGTCAAAGCTTGCTACTGGAATAGGCTTCGTTGTATCACCTGGGCGTTTAACTGTTGCTAGCAAAATGCCAATACGGTGCTCGATCCTTGCAAATCTGTACTCTATTATGTTTAGCCTGTTGTCATAATCTTTTAAGTGTCCATGCATACTCTATTATGTTTAGACTGTTGTCATAATCTTTTAAGTGTCCATGCATGTGGTTCGATATTTGCAACAGGTTCATCCTAGATTCTTGGCGTTCTAATAAAATGTACCCCAACATGAACAACATCTTCACTACAAATCAATTGTCTACTCGTACTAATTGCCTCTGCCTCGCGCATACCTCAATTCTTGGCGTTATAATAAAATGTACCCTAACATGAACTACATCTTCCAATACAAAATCAATTGTCTGCTTGTACTAATTGCCTCTTCCTCACGCATGCCTCGTATTGGGCATCCAACTTGTCCAATCTACCATCAATTCAGAATCAGATAAGGTAGTTTTGTAGGAAGAGGCCCCCCCTTCAATTTAGGTCAGCTCATCTCATACATTTTAATTAAGATTTGCTCTCGATATATTGCTGCAAAACCTTCTACCTGGCGATGTAAGCAAGTAATCCCCTTGCGGTCTCATTCCTTGTAGCATGTTGTAACTCTCCTCACACATCTTCTCTTTCTCAGCATGACGTAGATATAACCTGATGACTGGGCTATAGAAAGCAGGTTGAACATGCCACACAGGGGTTCACGCCCTCCACACCCCTTCCCTTTGGTCTGGTCAATCGCCTCTTGAGAAAATCCCTGAGAGATTGTCAACCAATTCTCCTAACCTTCTCGACTAAAACCCAACCACACTACTCGATGACTCCACGTGTTGCATGCGCCCATGCTGCCTTCAATGCCCCTCTGTCTCTTACAGAATAACTAAACTGACTATGTCCCAAGGTTTTGAGCCCACTCGGGTTCCCTCCTACAGCACCACACTGATAAACAAGAATCAGGAAACCATCCTGTGGCCAGATTGTTCTGCCCTCTCTAATACTCCTTCAATACAACCACCCAGTTTGAAGCCAACAATTTAGGTGCTCAAAGTAATTAAAACTTTCAACACGAAAAACACTGCATTGAAAACCAAAGGAACCCCACGCATTTCCAGAACAGATATGAACTAGGACCTTCTCACGCCAGATCGTTTCAATTTTCCCGAGTTCTAGTGTTCTCTTGGGCTACCCCAGCCTCTCCAACCCCACACTGCCGAAGAGCGGGCATGAAATTGTAATTCCAGAAACACCAACAAAGGCCTAACAATAAAACTCGACAAGCCTAGAGATACTTGCAGAACATGCAACCAATAAATAAACTCATAAATAAGATACGAAACCATAGGATAATGATTACCTGGTTGAAAAGTACAAAATTTCCATCCGTCATAGCTAACATTGTCAGAAAGTAGCGAGAATTCCTCCTTTGTGGGTTGTTGACTTAACAGTTTATGTGTCCAACCTGTGGAATGATGGCTACCACCATCAATCTGCTTACATATGTCGAGATATACCACAAATTCTAGTTGTTGGCATGGATACACACCATTCCTCCACATATTAGCAGTCCATTGAAAATGGAGGATCTTCCCTCTGTGTCCATTGAAAATGGAGGATCTTCCCTCTGTAATTACTTGCTTGCTTATTTTCGTACCTGTTCTTAAGACTCTCATGCTTTGCATTCCACAGTCAACCTCAGATTTTCAACCTAGTTATTTGTCCAATGCTCTGGATTGTTGCCTCTCGCTAGATATTAAACTCCACCATGCCATGCATTATGGTCACCTTCTCGTTCCCACATATTCGTTCGTCCCTTCGCCAACCTTGCCATCCTTGCATGTTGTTTGATGCAAGGGATATAATGGTTCAATTTCAATGCATTACACTTGTCGGGGTGTGGTGCCATGTCCTCTGTCCTATTGATTTGGTAGGGTGATGGCGATCCACTCACCCTTTCCCTTTTCCGCTCTTTCCTCCTCTCTATGTTTGTTATTTTATTCGGGAAATTTTAATTTTTTTATTAAAAAGAAATAAGAAATAAGATGAATTTATTTCAATTATGTTGATAGCTATGTCTATTTTAGAAGATGAGTTTTTGAAATTTTAATTTAATTATCAATTAATAATTCAAGATATTGGTCCATAATGTTATGGACCATGGTGCATGGCATAGTGGTCGGGGAAGTCGTTGTAATGCACCCCGACCACGTTCGAATCCTGCCGCTGGCGTATTCGGCGGATGTTGGTTCCGTATTGATGGCTAATGATGAGGCTTATGATATGACTGTATATATGTATCACGATGTGACTGTATGAGGTGTATATGTATATAAATGTGATTTTCCAGCATCCCTTCCCCGCCTGAATGAAAAAAAAAAAAAAAAAAAAAAAAAAATATGTTAAAACAAAACCAATTTACAGAATAAAAATATCTATGACAAAGTGGGAAGAATTTCATAATTAAGAATATTGTTACACTGTTTTTAACATGTACATATACTAAACTCATATATTAATTTTTTTATAATTAATAATAATAAAATAAAATAAAGTTATAATTTAGTTAATTTTTATGATTGTTTGTACCATGAAATAAATGTTTTGATTTTTTTAATACTTATAAGCCATTTAATTTATATAATTAGTCCTACTTAAATGTATATGCTACATATTTTTGTATATAATATGTTAAATTCTATATAAACACTTTGTTGACTCAAGAATCAAAAATCAATGTTGAAACATATCTACTCATATAAATATAAAAATATTTCTTACTCTATATAGTTTTTAAATTATTTAATATAAAAAAAATAATATATCACATAAAATGATTATATATAAATTTAGATAATTATAAATTTAAAATTTAAAATAAATTTATATTTTTTTATACATCATAAAATGGGCATTCTTAAGTTGATTATAGATTCCCTAAATCCTTATTCGGGAATCAGAGGGACATGAGTGGAGTCAATTTTTTGACCACGCCCATGTCTATCTGATTCCCAAATATTCAGAAAATCTACAATTGACTTAAGCTCAGCGTTATAGAATATATTAAATACCAATATTATTTATAAAAAATGGATTAATTGATTTACAGAGAGTTTATTATTGTTAATGCACAAATTATTAAAATTTGGAGAGAAATAAAAAATGGAAACATGATACATCAAACAATATATTAAATACGAATATTATTTAAAAAAAAATAGATTAATTGATTTACAAAGAGTTTATTCTTCGTAAATCCACAAGTTATTAAGATTGGGAGAGAAATAAAAAATGGGAACATGTGTATATCATACATATTGCACAACCTTAACAAATAATTAAAGAAAAAGGTAAAAATATGAAAGCACATCACCACTCAGCACATTGTACGGACGAATGTATTTTTGGTCCAAGGTGTTTCATTTAGTCGGCTATTGTCAAAAGTCAGAACTAGGAACCATCCTCTCTTTTTGGACTCGCTTACCGAACCTGTAATTTTGGCCGGAAACTTTTTTTCACCGGAACTGATTGTTTTGGGTTGTAAACTGTTTACAGTGTTTCACTCAATAATGATAAAAGAAAAAGAGAAAGGTAAAAATATTCCAAAGCACTCAATAATGATAAAAGAAAAAGAGAAAGGTAAAAATATTCCAAAGCACATCACCACTCAGCGCATTGCACGGACGAATGTATTTGATCCGATGTGCTTCATTTAGTCCGCAATTTGTCAAAAGACAACTACCGCCCTGTCTTTTTGGAGTCGTTTACGGAGGCTATAATTTTGGCCGGGAAATATATTTTACGGGAACCTGATTATTCTGGGCCGTAAACATTTTACAGTGTTTGAATCAATAATTATAAAAGAAAAAGAAAAAGGTAAAAATATTACAAAGCACATCACCACTCAGCACATTGCACGGACGAATGTATTTGATCCAATGTGTTTCATTTTCTATATTAAGGTATTTGCTTGTTTGTTGTTGTAAGTGATAATTGAGATCTTTTATTTAGGTCTAAGATCTTATTATTTAGGGAATGGTTCAAAACACCCAATTAATGTATGATTTTATATGTACGAGACTTTGAATGAATGCACTGTGTTGAGTGTCTTTAGCATTCTCCATGTGACTCACCTCAAGAGCCTCTTGATTTTATCTCATATTCTATCCTTCCTTGATTTTAACAATTTTGGTGGATATAACAAAATTTCAACTTTAATGACAAACTCACACAGTTACACATCATACAACTTTAATGACAAATTCACAAAATTACACATCATACTAAGCATTCACATCATATGAGCTTAATAAAAAGCCTTAGATTTTTTCTACTAAAAAAAAAATAAATAAATAAATAATAAATATATATATATATTATATATATTATATATTATATATATATATATATATAAATAAATAAAATAAATAAATAAATTTACCATTACAGAAAAAATTGTATACTGAGCTTAATAAAAAGCATTTGATTTTTTCTACTAAAAAAAATAAAATTTTTTTACCATAATAAAAAAATTGTAACCCAAATTCCATAGTTTGACCACTAGTTGTGCTATACAACAACCCCCCATTTCAATTTTTAAATCTTAGTCTTAAAATGCTAAATAAGAAATGGGCCCCCTTTAGGATATTAAAAAAGCAATAAAACTTTTGAATAAAATGGATTTTCCATAAAAGTCATATAAAAATTGCTTTATGAGTATTTAGGACCGCTCATCGCAAATCACAATTCTTTAGAACCCGTGAACATCCATTTGGAAAGGTGCGATGCGATCCGAGTCATAACAAAACCCTCATCGCGAAGTTTTTATCAAAGTAAGCCATTTATAAATACGATGTGATAAAACTATCGTGTCTCGCACATCATTAATCCCAAGGGATGACTTATAGCATTTCATTGAAATCTTGCGATGCGATGAGGTTATCGCAATCGCATATCGTTGATTCATAGGGAAGCATCCAATAAAAAACAACTCCATTCAAATCTTGCGATGTGATAAGGCTATCGCAATCACATGTCGTCGATTCATAGGGAAGCATCCAATACACTTCATTGAAGAATTGCGATGCAATTTAATTATCGCAAATCGCGCTCTCGATAAAGGCAAAGTAATAAATACTATGAATACATGTGGTATAAGGATAAATCAATTGTAAAGGGAAAAGTGATTTGCCAAGTTTGAAACCTGTTGCCTCCCCATGCCAGCTCAACACTCATTGCAATTGCAACAATGCAAAGAAAACCTTTTAAGTGTGGCGCTGATAACTCCCAATTTGCAATATGCAATTATTACACAAATATTAAAATAATAAAAATCTCTAAGTCACAAATTGCAGAGTCACGACACCTATTCTAAAAAGGACCGTTACAAAACTTGCGATGCGACATATGGCTTCAACATTAAAGTTTCACGTTGGAAGTTACGGTAAAACATTAAAGAGCAGTTATGGGTAAGTCCTTTAAAGAAAATTATTCGTGATGGCTATGTATAATATAACATCTCATGCATCTAATGCGCATAACTGCTTTTAGTCTATAATTTGTGTATTATATCCTCTCAAGTTTTTTGCCTATTACACTTCTCTTTCTCGTTTTTCAGAGCTAATCCAGAATCATACAGTTGTGCAAGATGTCTAAGAAATATCGAAAGGCAAAAGGCCCCATTACAGTGGAAGAAGGACCAACAAAATTGGTGTTAATTACAGATACTACCTGTCAAGGCCTTGGTAAAATCTCATGGGAAAGCATATATAATTTACTTGAAGTAGAAAATCCAAAAGAGATAGAAGAAGAAGGAACAACTGATGCAACTGATCAAACAAAAAGCACACTCAGTGATTTGGCTAGCTCCTTCCTTCATAGAATAGCATCTCAAGCAAGATTTTTACCATATAATGATCTAGTGAGATGAGTAATTGAAAGTATTAATATAAGAAATAGAGATTTCTTCACGACCAATGGAAGAATGTTCAGGATATTTAAGCCTGAAGATGTCAAGAGAATGTATCACTTGTCGGATCCCTAACGGCACTACAACAAGGCATTTCTAGAAGCTTTTGCTAAGGAGAATGAGGTAGAGTCAGACCCTATCAAACAGTAGAGACATTTTTCTAACAAGCATAAACATGAATCTTCTGGTATGTACTCTGTGGAATCCTTAGCATCTCCATATTGTTATACTGCTGCTATGGTATGTAGGCTCTTTGGAAGCCCTGATTCTACTAGATTTTATATAGAAATGGTTCCATTAATAGAAGTAGCAATCAATTCCTTTATTATTGATTGGAAAACCATTCTATTAGATAAAATGGTCAGTCAAATACTAGATTATAGAAGGAATAGATTTGTCACCACTCGAGTTGTGCCCCCATTCTATATGAGCACTCCAGGAGAAGAAAATTGATGGCAGACTTGTTAAGTAGAAAACTAACAGCTGAAAATAAAGCAGGGACAAATCCAGGAGTCAAGTTGATGAAAGGTCTAGAGCCTCTCAACCATGCATTATTTGCAGATGATTCTCTTCTTTTGGGCAGAGCCTCCATCAATATAGCCAAAGTTTACAGTGGAATCCTTCAAAAACACTGCAGCATATCAGGAGCTCTTATAAATAAAAGTAAAAGTGCAATATACGGGTGGAATGTGGATCAACAAGCAATTCATGGAATAGCCCACTCCTTAGGATTTTTGGGATATGATTCTTGGGATAAAATCAAATATCTCGGGTTACCAATAACCCTGGGCTTTAACAAATTATCACTATGGACAGATGTAATAAGCAAAATTAAGTCCAAGATTACAGCTTGGGGAGGGAAAGGGCTCACCAATGCTAGCAAACTCATCTCTATAAAATCTTTTTTGTCCTCCCTGCCAATTTATCAAGCCTCCTTCCTGCTCGCTCCAAAGAAGATCACAGAACAAATCTCCAGAATGATCAAGGATTTTCTATGGAGAGGAGGAAGAGGAAATCAAAGAAAATTCCATTTAGTGAATTGGGATACAGTTAAACATCCCATCTATGAAGGAGGCCTGCAAATAAGAGACCCAGGCCTTGCCAATCTGGCTCTAGGAGGCAAAATACTCTGGACCCTCTTCTCAAACAATAAACACCCTGTCAGTCAAGTCATTAAAAAATATCTAAAAGGCTCAACGCTAAGAAACATTTAGATAGATAACAACATCAAAGGGACGTCGATACGACACCTCTGCCACCGGGGGCTCGAGTTCTTTCAAAATCACTTGTATCGCATCCCTGGAAACAGAAAAAACATGATGTTGTGGCAAGGCAGCATAATGGGACAGTCACCTCTGAGCAAAAATGAAGCAATCAAAGAAATCAAGAACTTCCTCATGCAGCAAGGAATACTCACCCTGGAAAATATTTTGACTTGGGATGACTCTTAAAAATGGAGAAATTGGGAAATTCCATGAGTTCCTGAATAATTACGCAGTCAAAAGACTCTCCTGGAAGAAGTGCTAACGGGCCTGGCACCGGTTCACATGTGTTCGACGGATAAATGGGGATGGGGAAAGACTGGAATTTACAAGGCAAGCCATAGATTTGCCTCTCTTTAAGCACAACAAGCTTTGAGCCACACTGCATCAGTGTGGAAACATATTTGGGATCCTCTTGGGCTTCCCAAAATAAACTTCTTCACCTGGGTATTAATGCATGGGAATGTGCTAACTGGCGACAATCTGAGTAAACGAGGGATTCACGGGCCACATTGGTGTTCTCTCTATTACAAAGCTCAAGAAACCATGGAGCATGTGTTTGTGGATTGCACTTTTGCTCAAGAAGTTTGGGACTGCATCCTTCAAGGCCTCAATGTCTCTACCCCATCGCAAGTCAAAATAGCTAACCTTTTCAGCACCTAGATAATGCGATATCCTCACAGGACCCAAAGAAAGACAACATGGAACAAAATCTAGAAAGCGGTTCCTAAATACGTCTAGTGGAAAATATGGCTCGCTAAAAATGATAAGATCTTCAATAACATTTCGAATTCCCCATTGAAGGTCGCAGCAAAAGCAAAAGCACTTCTCCTCAAGACTATGGCCAATCACCCCCTTAAAAATGATAACATGCTTCTCCCTGTAGAAAAGAAATGGATGGGAACATATATATTTCGAGACAGGATAGGGAACATCACTTGCCCCAGTAAAACTCTTGTATGGAGATTACGAGAAACGGACTCGGATTTTCAAGATTGGTGGAGGAAACAAGGTAAAACAACAATATCTTTTATGGTGCCTCCAAAGGCAATCTAAGGATAGTAGGAGTAGGAAGAGTGATCTACTCCTCGAAGGGAATTCAAGAAGATAGCTTCAGCTAGGAACTTGGATAGAGAAACAACAACTAGGTAGAAATCCTTGGGCTGCTAAAATCCTGTCAGATAGCACGTGAAAAAGGAAATAAGGAAATACCAGTATTCGGTGACTCATAAATTTTGATAAAGATATTAAACTCGGAGGACCACTTCAGCCATCCAGCGCTCAACAAGACACTTCAAAGGCTGAGATACATGCTTCGAGATTTCTCCTCCTACCTTCTTTTCCATATTCTACGTGGCTCAAATAAGGAAGCAGACGCAAAAGTAAACCAGATATGTCTCTTGCCACAAGGAGCTTTCAACAAGAATGATGAAGAATCTACATGGATCCCGATCCCGTAATCTAGAGTAAATCTACACCTATGTAAGGAAATGATAGTTGCAACTAAACGTATTTCTGAATATTGTAATGATGGTTGTTTTTGGCCTCGGCCCAACCGAGTTTAAATAATTAATATAACCATTATAGTTAAAAAAAAAACAAAATTATTATTAATTTTAAATAAAAGAAAAATTACACAATAAATATAATATAAATGTAAATAATAAAACATATTTAAATGTTGAGTAAAAATACCTAAAAGTTTATTCTAATCATTATAAATTATCTTTAAAAAAACATAGACAAAATAACTTGTCATCGTAACTTCTTTAAAGTAAAAATAAATTTGTGAATTGAGGCTTCTGTGATCCATAATGAATTAAGAAAAGGCTTTAGTAGAAATCACAGAAAATAATTTTTTGGTCGACGAGTTTCGAACCAACAAGTGTGGTTCATCATCAAGACTAGATGAACAGGCAAACCATAGCAAAGGCTTAAATAGAGAGCAATGTCTATTTAAGACTTTGCCATGGTCCGCCTCTTCATTTGGTCCTGATGATGAACCACACTTGTTGGTTCGAAACACGTTGACCAAAAGTTTCTCTTATGTGATTTCTATCGAAAGACTTTTCTTAATAAAAATAAACTTGTTCATGATTTTTTGAGATCTTTAAAAAAGAAAAGAATAATACCTAGGTTCATTATCACTCCATCATTACATGATTTATACATAATTAACTTATGATCATCGTAAATTCTTTATAGTAAAAAAAAAAATTGTACACAACATCATCGTCGCTTAATCATTGAAAAAAGAAAAGAATAGTCGGTAGGTTCATTATCATTCTATCTTTATATGGTTTAATTAAATAAAGAATTAGATTAATTCGAAACACAATCTTATTATCATTATGGATCACAAAAGTCTAAGATCTAATAAAATTGTACTCAAAGTTAAAAACTCATCATACAAAAGAATAAAATTAAAATTATAGATAAAGTTTTTTTTTTTTGTTAAGCTTGGCAGGTCCATTCCATTTTCTGTTATATAATAAACAAGTTTACACCACACAGATTAACTAGGTGACCTCAACTTGCCCCGAGGGGAAACCAAGTCTGTTGGCCATAGGTTAGTGTTATAAGCCATCCAAAAACATAATTGTTTCAGTCTTTCTAGCTAGGCTAGATACGTCTCTATCTCATATCCAGACACTACATAATTGTAAAAACTAACATTTGCAGCATAAAAATTAAAAGCTAACCACATAAACTAAAATTATGCATGGGAGGAGTCTAGTCCTTATGTTCCTTTGAGGCAGATGCAACGGGAGCAGGATCTTCAACAGTAGCCCCTGGCATACCATACAACTTTAGAATGCAAGGGATGTGGCAGTCGATTCTATCCATCTTGATATCCTATTTTTGCAGCTGGAAGAGAATTTCCTCCGTGTCTTTCTTGTAATTCGATAGTCCCTGGAATGTCACCTCCATCCCCACAAAAATCTACTCCATCGCCTTACCAAGTAGGCTCTTCATTAACCAGTACAGGTAAAGTGTATGCTTAAAACATGTGATTCTCCCTCGAGTATTCCTTAGATCTGGAACAAGAGTCGTCCAATTGTCCATCTCTTTTGTTGTCTCTCTTTCTTGATTTACCTCCTCTTCCCATTCTTCCATCAACTTCCAAATGCCAACATCCGTCCCTTCACGGTAACCCATTGTTGCTTTAGTGATGAGATGCTCTACTGCTCTACGACCCCTGCAAGTTTCTGACATGCTCAGCCCCCTGTCTGTCCAGGGACTTATTTCAAACCCTATCGCGCCTGTGTCCTCTCACTGCTCGGGCCATGACCTATTTGGCAGAACACTATTGACACCTAGAAGAAGTTAGATTCAAATTCAGACTTTTCTTAACACACCACCTTGCCCAAGCATGATTTTCCTCTCCTCCATATCTCACCGTGTATGTACAGGGGTGGCCCAAAGCTCGCATATCCTAGAGGGGGGGTCTCTGACTCTTACCTCGAGGCTCGTCATTGTTCCCTTCCCCCTTACTGTGTATTATATGTCGGTCATCCCCCTCTATCTCAAACTAAGCCCACAGGCCCTTCTTGAATCTAGCAGGTCACCTGTAATGGTTCCATATTACTGCTCCCTTGACCCAAAGAGAAATGGCTTTGCCTCTCAGGTCCCTCTAGTAATTTTTCCACACAGGGTTCCTGGCTTTGCCTTCAATGCCATACGGGTTCTAGCTATCCTAGTGGTTTCTCTGCAAACTAATGATGTGTTTGCAGCCCCATCCCCCCGCCCTCAATGTTTCCCTGCCTCCCTCTACAACCCCGAGCCCCTCTTGAATTGCAGTGCATCTATTTAGTTTCCCCTTCGTCTTAATTACAAAGTGCAGACCCTCATAGCCCCCCGCAACCCGCTTCCCCCCCCCACCAAGCCATGGTTTTGACCCATTTGGGAGAAATTATATATGCAAAACTAGGCCATGGCAAGAAATTGCCTCCCCCATTTCCACCAGCACTAGTCAATTCCCCATTGCTTCAGACTCTTACCCCTCCTTACCCCCCAGTAGAACCCCAACCAGAACATAGATTCAATGCTGAGGCAAAACTGAATTAGATACTCTGTTTCTGTAGGCATCCATCCACGACCAAGGTTCCTCCCGTGTCATTGACCCTCCATTGCTTTGTATCACCACCCTTCTCCACAACCTTTCCCTCCTGCACTGCACGTTGAATGACCTCACCTACTCCACCAACCTGCCTTATTTCCTTCCTCGCCACCTTGCCCACTTTCTCAACAGGCAATCATGCCGAAGGACACCGCACCCCCTGCCTTGAGCATGTGGGGGACGACAGTAATTAGTGGCTGGGTACTACACATGTCTACACCCAGCCTGGCCTGACTGACGACGACGATCGGGGGAAATTATAAATAAAGTTTAAAAACAATCCTAATTTCTTTAATTTTTTGAAGTGAAATTTATTAATTGCAAAAACTGGATGTTACATCATGAACTTCCTACAAAATTATAAGTCATTTTGGTCTCTCACGTGGGATTCCAAACCATAACAAAAAATGGACCATACATGAGGTCGAAATAAATAATTTGAAACAAACAAAACCAACATATATTAAAACTAAATCTGGATGATGGCCCATCTGACCTTTCACAAAACTACAACCATAAGACAATACAATAACTATAATCATAAAATAGTCAAGTGAGGGGATCTGAGTCAGAGCTTTCCATTGGAATAGGCTTCGTTGTATCACCCGAGCATTTAGCTATTGCCGGAAAGATGCCAAGATGGTGCTCGATCCTTGCCAATCTGTACTCTATCATGTTCAACCTATTGTCATAATATTTTAAGTGTCCATGCATGTGGTTTGAAGTTTGCAATAGGTCCATCCTAGATTCTTGGCGTTCTAATAAATTGTGCCTCAACATGAACTTCATCTTCCAATACAAATCAATTTTCTACTTGTACTAATTGCCTCTTCCTCACTTATGCCTTGTTTTGGGCATCTAACTTGTCCAATCTGCATTCAATTCAAAATCTGATAAGGAAGTTTTGTAGGAAGAGACCCCCCCCTTCAGTTTAGGTCATCTCATCTTATACATTTGAATTAGAATATGCTCTCAATATCTTGTTGCAAAACCTTCTATCTGGGCGATGTAAGCAAGTATTCTCCTTACGGTCTCATTCCTCGTAGTATGTTGTAACTCTCCTCACACATCTTCTCTGTCTCAACATGGCGTAGATATAACCTGATGACTGGGCTATAGAAAGCAAGTTGAACATGCCACACAGGGGTTCACTCCCTCCACACCCCTTCCCTTTGGTCTGGTCAAATGCCTCTTGAGAAAATCCTCGAGAGATTGTCAACCAATTCTCCTAACCTTATCGAATAAAACCCAGCCACACTACTCGATGACTCCATGTGTTGCATGTGCCCATGCTGCCTTCAATGCTCTCCTTGTCTCTTACAAAATAACTAAACTAACTATGTCCCAAGGTTTTGATCCCACTAGGGTTCCCTCCTACTACACCACACTAATAAACAAGAATCTGGAAACCATCCTATGGCCAGATAGTCCTACCCTCTCTAATACTCCTTCAATCCAACCACCCAGCCTGAAGCCAACAATTTATGTGCTCAAAGTAATTAAAAATTTCAACATGACAAACACTGCATTGAAAACTAAAGGAACCCCACGCATTTCCCGAACAAAGATGAATGGGACCTTCCCACACCAAGCACTTTGTTTCAATTTCCCCCAGTTCTAGTTTTCTCTTAGACTACCCCAGCCTCTCCAACTCCACACTGCCGAAGAGCGGGCATGAAATTGTAATTCCAGAAACACCAACAAAGGTCTAACAATAAAACTCGACAAGCCTAGAGATACTAGTAGAACATGCAACCAATAAATAAACTCATAAAACCGATACCAAGCCATAGGAGAATGATTACCTAGTTGAAAAGTACAGAATTTCCATCACTGATAGCTAACATTGTCAGAAAGTAGTGAGAATTCCTCCTTTACGGGTTGTTGGCTTAACAGTTTATGTGTCCAACCTGTGGAATGATGGCTACCACCATCAATCTGCCTACATATGTCGAGATACAACAAATTCTAGTCGTTGGCATGGTATACACACCATTCCTCCACAAATTAGCAGTCCATTGAAAATGGACAATCTTCCCTCTGTAATTACATGCTTGCTTATTTTCCTACATGTACTTAAGACTCTAATGCTTTGCATTCCTTAGTCAACCTTAGATTTTCAACACAGTTATTTGTCCAATTCTCTAGATTGTTGCATCTTGCTAGAAATTAAACTCCACCATGCCATGCATTATGGTCACCTTCTCGTTCCCACACATTCATTTGTCCCTTCACCAACCTTGCCATCCTTGCATGTTGTTTGATGCGAGGGATATAATTGCTCGATTTCAATGCATTACACTTGTTGGGGGTGTGGTGCCATGTCCCCTGACCTATTGGTTTGGTGGGGTGATGAGGATCCACACCCCCCTCCCCTCTTCTCCATGTTTGTTATCCCGTTTAGGGAAATCCTAATTTCTTTATTAAAAAGAAATAAGAATTAAGATGGATTTATTTTAGTTGTGTTGACAGACATGTCTATTTTAGAATATGAGTTTCAGAAATTTGAATTTAATTATCAATAATTATTAAATGGATGGTAGGGATTCATCAATCACAAACTATTTTAGAATATTCTTAGTAATAGCCATTGATTAAATATTGAGATTTATCTCAAAAGTAGTTATGCTATTTCTGTCTTTTTAATTGGAAAAATGTCATATATTTATGGGTTATGGTTTTTTAGACATGTGTTATTAGTAATCCAAGGTATTGGTCCATAATGTTATAACAAAACCCATTTACAAAATAAAAATATCTATGATAATGTGGGAGTGAAGCTCCATAATTAAGAATATTGTTACATGTTTTTTTACATGTACATATGCTAAACTCATCATATAATAATAATAATGATGATAATGAATAAAGTTATAATTTAGTTAATTTTTATGATTGTTTGTATTATGAAATAAATGTTTTGATATCTTTTAATATTTATTAAGCCATTTAATTTATATGATTGGTCCTAGTTAAATGTATATGCCACATGTTTTTGTATATAATATGTTAAATTCATAATAAGCATGTTAAACAAAGTCTTTCGGTAGAAATCACATGAGAGAATTTTTTGGTCAACGCATTTAGAACCAACAAGTGTGATTCATCATTTGGTACTGATGATGAACCACACTTGTTGGTTCAAAACGCATAGGTCAAAAATTCTTTCATGTGATTTCTACGAAAGACTTTGTTTAATTCATTATGGATCACAGAAGCTTGAATATAGAAAATAAGCATATTATTTACTCAAGGGTCAATTTTAAAACAAATCTACTCATATAAAATATAAAAATATTCTTTCTTTATATAATTTTAAATTATTTAATATAGAAAAAATTATATATCACATAAAATTAAATGATTATGTATAATTTTTGGATAATTTATAAATTTAAACTTAAAATAAATTTATATTTTTATACATCATAAATATATTAAATACTATATTATTTATAAAAATGGATTAATGATTTACATAGGTTTATTATTATGGTTAATCCACAAATTATTAAAAATTTGGAGAGAAATTAAAAATAAAAACATGATACATCAAATCATATATTAAATACGAATATTTTCTTGATCAAAAATTTCTCTTACATGATTTCTACCAAAAAATTTTACTTAATTAATTTAAGTAAAATTTATCCTTAGTAAATCCACATATTAATAAAATTTAGAGAAAAAAAAAAAAAAAAACCATGTGGATTCCATACATCTTGCACAACCTTAACTAATAATTAAAGAAAAGGGTAAAAATATCAAATCACATCACCACTTAGCACATTCTATTTTTGGTCCAAGACATTTAGGCCGCCATTTGTCAAAAGTGATAACTACCGTCCTTTCTTTTTGGACTCGCCTACCGAAGCTATAATTTTGGCCGGAAACTTTTTTTCACCGGAACTGATTGTTTTGGACTGTAAACTGTTTACAGTGTTTCAATCAATAATTATAAAAGAAAAAGAAAAAGGTAAAATATTACAAAGCACACCACCACTCAGCACATTGCACGGACGAATGTATTTGATCCAATGTGTTTCATTTAGTCCGCAATTTGTCAAAAGTGACAACTACCGCCCTCTCTTTTTGGAGTCGTTTACCGAGGCTATAATCTTGGCCGGGAAATATATTTTACGGGAACCTCATTATTTTGGGCTGTAAACATTTTACAGTGTCTCAATCAATAATTACAAAAGAAAAAGGTAAAAGTATTACAAAGCACATCACCACTCAACACATTGTACAGACGAATGTATTGGGTCCAAGGTGTTTCATTTAGTCCGCAATTTGTTTTGTATAGTTTTTTTTCATAGTTGTTCATTTTATATTATTTAAATTGTTTTGTATAGTTTTTTTTTTCATAGTTTTTTATTTTTATTTTTGTTGAAAATAATGGAGAAATCCAGGGGTTTCTATATTAATGTATTTGCTTGTTTGTTGTGTTAAGTGAGAATTGAGATCTTCTATTTAGGTCTAAGATTTTATTATTTACAGAGTGGTTCAAACCTCCCAACTAATGTATGATTTTATATGTACGAGACTTTGAACAAATGCACTGTGTGGAGTGCCTTCAGTGTTCTCCATGTGACTCACCTGGAGAGCCTCTTGATTTTATCTCATATTCTGTCCCTTCTTGATTTTAACAATTTCTACTAAGATAACAGAATTTCAACTTTAATGACAAACTCACAAACTTACACACCCTACAACTTTAATGACAAATTCACAAAATTACACATCATACTAAACTCAATAAAAAAATTCTATTTTATCTAAGGAAAAAAATAAAAAAATTTACCATAATAAAAAAAATTGTAACCCAAACTCCATAGTTTGACCACTATAACCGGATTTCCCAAAATTTATTCAAGATCCGGCCAACCCAACGTTCCTTGAACGATATTGTCGACTACTTATACTACGGGAAACGAGAATAACACATATTGGCGCTCTCCGGTCATTGGTGAAGGCATCGCCAGTTCCAATATGGATGACGAACTTGTCACTCTGCTGTCGTCCTGCGCTTGTGCAGTTGTATTTCTTATATTGCTTTTACAGGATGTGATTAAGGCGTTGAAGAGAAAGGCACTGTGGATTCCTGCAGAAACTCCCGCTCTGAGCGCCTTGACTATCCAGCTTATCAATTATATTGATTATTCCCATGTAACTTTTATGGGCAAGCAATCCGAAACAAAAAACGAAGTAGAGGATATGCTGGGAGCAAATCAGTTGGTAATTGATTCCGGGAGGCTTATGATGTGTGTCTTCCTTAGCTATCTGGTTCCCCAAATGGTCCGTTCTCGCTGGAAAAATTCACAAACTTACACATCATACAACTTTAATGACAAATTCACAAAATTACACATCACAATGAACTTAATAAAAAACATTCAATTTTTTCTACTGAAAAGAATAAATAAATTTACCCTAATAAAAAAATTGTAACCCAAACTCCATAGTTTGACCACTTTAACGGGATTTCCCAAAATTTATTCAAAAGCATTCAATTTTTCTACTGAAAAGAATAAATAAATTTACCCTAATAAAAAATTTGTAACCCAAACTCCATAGTTTGACCACTATAACGGGATTTCCCAAAATTTATTCAAGATCCGGCCAACCGAACGTTTTTCGAACGATATTGTCGACTACTTATACTACGGGTCTCTTTTTGGGAAACGCGAATAACACATTGGCGCTCTCCGGTCATTGGTGAAGGCATCGCCAGTTCCAATATGGATATCGAATTTGTCATTCTGCTGTCGTCCTGCGCTTGTGCAGTTGTATTTCTTATATTGCTTTTACAGGATGTGATTATGGCGTTGAAGAGAAAGGCACTGTGGATTCCTGCAGAAACTCCCGCTCTGAGCGCCTTGACTATCCAGCTTATCAGTTTTATTGATTATTCCCATGTAACTTTTATGGGCAAGCGATCCGAAACAAAAAACGAAGTAGAGGATATGCTGGGAGCAAATCAGTTGGTAATTGATTCCGCGAGGCTTATGATGTGTGTCTTCCTTAGCTATCTGGTTCCCCAAATGGTCCGTTCTCGCTGGACAAATGTGTGGACTGAGATTGGAGCATTGGTATTGGCCGTAATGTTCCATTTGGGCGTTGAGCTTTACTTTGTTTGGAAAATGAAGTTTCTTCCCCGAACATCCGAGCATTACCTATCAAAATGGTTCATGCTGTCCTCCATTATTCTATTCATAGATAGTGCATTGTTGCTTCTGCTTTTGACCAGCGCGGCCCATGCCGGTAAAAGCATCTGTAAGGTCATGGCTCAAAAGGTTCCTTCAGCACTCTCATGTTGTGAATCTAATTGCCCTGAACAGCAACGGTGTAAGAATATTGAGGATCACATCCTCAAATGTTGGATTGTGACTCGTGCCTCACAACCTGACTATATTATGGCCAGATCAGTCTTCAGTGCATTGGCAGGCCTATTGGTCTTAGTTCCTGTTGTGATCGTAGTCATTAAATGGACATGCATACATTTTCACTCAAAGCAGGGGAACCTTCGGAAAATTACTGTTGCTGTTGAGTTTGCCTTCGCGCTAGTAGGGTGCATGGTAGTCTTGTTCAGATGGTTCACATCAGTTATGTATTTTCCAAAAAATGTGCAGCTTTTGTTTTACATGGAGGATTTTTGGACAAGGAGTATTGCTGAAATGAAAGAGGATCTGGATACACAGTCCGAAAGCCAACTGTATATGAAGAAAAGAATCAGTGAATTAAAGCTAGTAGAGAAAGTTATGGTCATTTTAGTCACAACATTTCGGCTGCAATCCTTCTCACTGCCAATGCGGATTTGGCTGCAGAAAGTCACGGTCTACCTCAGCAAGGTCTGTTGGTCACTCTCTGAGTTTGCAGTGGGAATGCTCAGGCCTCTCAGAATGAGCCGCGAAAAGAATGCTTTGTTGTCTGGATTGGACACATCAGGAACAACAAGAGGCGACCATAAGTTTTCCCAGTACAAGGAAGCTTTGGACATCATAAGAATGCGAGGGGAAGTGGCATACAGCCTATGGAGAGCCAATATCTGGGCATTTGAAGACACAGAGAATCATATGAAAGAAGGCATTGAAAAGGGAAAGGGTAAAACTGAAGAATTGGTCAAATTAATAAGACACAAAACAGGGCCTGTTGAAGATGGAACAACATCGCTGGTGTTGGAAGAAGAAAAGAATTTCAAGTACTTGGGCAAGAAGTCTTGGAAGATGAGAGCAACCTCTTTGATTTATTGTATGATCAACTTCTATGATGGAACTAGTGATAAGAGAGTTATTATTAACGATGCTATAAAAGCTTGCTCTCAGGCGTGGGACTTCATGGACATTATTGACCGTTCAGATGAAGAAGCCAAATTAGTAAGTTTAGCAGCCGATAAAGCATTCTATGCTCTTCTAAAAACTTGGAGCGAAGACAAAGAAAGTTTACTGGAACACAAGATCAGAAAGCCGTTCAGAGAAGATACGGAACAACTTTCAAAAGATGGAGGAGAAGGCGAAAGCCAGAAATATTCATGTGTGGAGAGTCTACACGACTCCAAGGCTTGGATGAGATCAGCCTTAAGAATCAACTTGTATAAAACATGGAAATCCATAGAAGAAGTTAATGCAGTTAATCCAATAGAAAATTTACAATTCTTATTGGCAAAAATCATTGTTCATTGCATTGATAACGAGATAGACAGTGCACTAAGAAACCAATGCAATGAATGGGCAAAGAAGGGGATGGAAACAAAGATACAGAACGCAGCTTTCATAGCAGGAAAACTCAAGGGTGTGCGTGAGCAGGCAAAGAGGAACAGGGAAACTGAGGGAGCACGTGATGAGGTACATATTACGTAGTACTAGATATTGTTATTTTTATGAGTTGTCTATAATGTGATTTTTTGGAGATTAGCGGAAGAAATTGAGGTTAAATTCTGATTTGTTGCAGTTAAAATAGTTTTTTAACAGCATATTTGGATTCAGCACCCTGAAAAACCTCAAGGACGCTTTGATTGTGCAGAAACTAGCTTAGGATTCGAATAAATTGCTGCCGAATTTTGACAAAAAACCCACCAAAAAAACTTTAAAAAATCGCATTATAGACAACTGCTTATTTTTATAACCTTACGCATTGATGGCCCGGATGTAGATACTTTATATACGATTCATAACTTTTGTGATCCCTTTTGTTATGTAGATCCGCGAAGGCAACGTCATTAGTCATGTAGATCGGCGCAGCCAACGTCCAAGTTCAAGTTTAGAGTTGCTATCTGGAGGGGATAATGGTCGTCAGACGCTTATGGAGCGTGAGTAGAGTCAATAATTTACGTTTTTAAGGGCGTGCGCAGAGTCCATTTATTAGGTTTTCTAGTTATATTTGAGATTCAAGTATCTTAACTTATTTGGATTTGAACAATATGCATTTATGAAATATATTTTTATTTATTTTTATATTATAAAACAAATTTTTATATTTATAATAAAATAAAATCATGATAGCATAAGCAGATTTCAGTTTATTAGGTTTTTCTTATGTCCTTTGTCATATTTAGATGCAAGTATCTTAATTTATTTGGATTTGAATTATATGCCTTATTTTGTCAAATAGAATAAAATTTGGATTTGAATTATGTCTTACTTTATCAAATAGAATAAAAATAAAATATTTATTAGTATAGTTTTATTTTAATTGCGGTAGGATTTGAAGTATATGTTTTATTTGATTAAATATAATATATTGGAATAAAAAATAAAGTATTTGTTAGTATAGTTTCATTTTAATTATGGATTTATTAAAGAGGGATTAAATTTATCTAGATGTAAATATTTTGCACATTAATTTTTTTTTGGTAAACAAGGTAGTTCTTTTTTTTGTTTTTTTGTTTTTTGAAATTTACAGGCCCAGTGCATCGACGAACCAGCCACCTAGGAGGAAACCAGGTGACCATCAGTCCGCATTATAACCAGTCCAAAACTTAAATAAGTTCATCATCAACATCTGTATCTTCCCAGTACTCTTTGGGTTTTTAGTCCTAGACATTCCAAAACTAAAGACAAAATATTGAAGAAAAGCATCTACTACTCATCTTCCAAATAATCTCTGGTTTTTTAGACCTAGACATTCAAAAAACTATAGACAAAATATTGATGAAAACTACTACTCCTCATCTAAGGAGGTTATCTGGCAGGTTGCTTGCTCCTCCGGGTTCATCATCTTCTTTCCTTTGTTCTGTGGTTTAACTCCTGGGCCAGAGAGTTCTCATCCCTGCTGAAACAGTTTCCAATTTAACTCAGACAGAGTTTGCTCAATGCGGCCCAAAGCAAGGTTGTTCCTATATGTTTGGATCTGGATGGTTGCCAATTCCTTCATTATTTCCCCGCTAATATGCTCCGGTTCTTTGTTTCATTCCTGTCGGTTCTCCACTTATCCTTCCATGTGCTCCTGATGGAGGGTCATGGCTCGAGCGACTATGTGTTTCATGCTCCAGTAAAGTTGCAAAGTTCTGGTGTACAATGATTGTCTGCCATTGGTAGTGCATGGGTCTTGAATAATTTCTTCCCACTTCTATAAGGGGAGGTTCCTGCCTCGAAGATTTTGCCTTAAGTCATGTTCCCAGCTCTAAATCTGTTCCCGAATTTCTTGCGCATTTGCTTTCATGTAAGCATCCACTAGTTCTTTTACTTGCTCACTTGTTGCTTTTCTGCCTTTTTTCTGGCTCTTACTGCTTGTTTCTGCTTCCTGCTTGATATTCCTTTTGCTTCTCCTTGGTGTCATGTTTTTGCTGGACAACTTTCTTATGCTCTGATCCTTCAGGTAGACTTGTTGTTTGATTGCTGGCCCTTCACTATGTGTTAGACCTATCACAGTAAAAACACAGTAGTCAGTTTTATCTGTTGGTACCTTGTGAATTGAGGGGGTAGTACTGCCATCCCTCTGCATGGGTCCTTTCGAGTTCTGTCTACTTCTAGAATACAAATCCAAAACTTTTCTAGAATTTTCCTGTCCCAAGTTTTCTCTGGTAAGTAATACTCTCTGATAAATAGCGCAATTTTTCTAGGTTGCACGGACCAACTGAGTTCCAGGCCCCACCCCTTTCTCCTAGGTTTTCCTAACCCCCTACCTGCTTTAGGATCCTTTGGTTCTAGGTTCCCCTCCCACTTTTTCCCCAACTCTCTAGTTCCTGTGGAAGGCCTCTGCTTCCTCGCTCGGGTATTCCCATTTCTCCTTATTGAGGGTAAATTCTCGGGGTTTGGCCTTCCCGGTGCTTCCCATCTTGTACAAGGGTCAAAGACTATTAGGTTCTTCTCTTCTGGTGAGCCCTTCTCCTTGCTACTATAATCATCTTTTCCATCCATGGATCGCAGGGCTTTCCCTTGACCTAGACTATCGTAACTTTGTAACTGAGAATGGGGTGATGCAGATTAGTCCAGTCTAACTGCATACCTATCTTTTGCTTCATGCAAGAACTTTTTTCCAAGTGAGGAGGAGAAATTTTCACATACCCGTTAGTTTGGAGCCACTGATCGATCCTCTGAAGCTGTCTTTGGCCTTCGACGCATTCTCTCCTGCCACCTTTCTTCTCCCTCGTTCGCATGCAACATGCATTGTTTCCTTCATTCTTTAAGCTTTTTACATCCCTCTGTCTTAAACTTTCCTCCAGCTGTCTCCCTTTCCGACGATTTGTGGCGTGCTTTCCGACCCACTTTCCTTGGGATCCTACCCACCTATCTTGTTCACTGTGCTTCATTTATGACTATCATCTCCCGACTGCTCTTGTCGTTCCTTTGCTGACTCCGTGTTGCCATCGGGCTCTCCTCTGTTGTCCCTTCTTGGTCCCACTGTCCTTTCCTCCCTATGCCCACCTCCTTGCATTTCTGCTCCCACGTTTCTCGGGTTTGTTCCTTCTCTTTCTTCATTCATCATCCCTGTCCTTTCGGTCCTTTCTTCCGTTCTGTTCTGATCCAAGGGTGATCTATTCTGATCTGCCTGCACATGCCTTCATCTTTCTTCCTTCCTTTCGACGTCATTTGGATTCTCTTGTTGCCTCTAATCTGCCTCAGCTACCTGTTTTATCTTGTTCATTTCTTCATCCCTGTTTAGCTCTATTTCTTCCGCATCTAACTGGTGCTTTCTATTGCGGCATCCCCAGTTTGTGAGGAGATCCGTCGGAGCATTTCCTTTCCTCTTCACATGAGACGCGATAATATATGCCAATCGTTGAAGTTGCTTTTCAATTTCTGTAATTACCCATGCCGTCCGCCAACTTTTGCTTAGTTTTTCTGCTTTTCCTCCTTGCTGTAATTATTTTATCGTACCTATGACCAACTTAGAATCCCCTTCTATCTGCAATCGTTGATATCCTTCGCGTATCACAATCTCCAGTCCTCCGTTTAGCGCATGATACTCTACTTCATTGTTGGTGGCCATGCCACAGTCCATTGCATAAGCTCTTATGATCCTTCCTTCTTCATCTCTGAATATCCCTCCTATACCCGCCTCCCCTGGGTTGCCTTTGGCTGCCCCGTCGAAGTTTAGTTTTATGAATCCTTGGGGTGGGTTCTTGTACCTTTCTTCCTCTCTTACCTATTATGTGTCTTCTATCTTCCTTTTGCTGCTTATATTCTTTACTTTAATGTCCAAACAGGTCATGATGCTTGTTTCCGTACCTTTCGTCTTCCAGTCTTCCTCTGTCCAATTTTCCAAAGTTATTGTTTCCTTTATATTCCCCATAATTTGGTTCCAGGTTTCCCTTGTATCAACTTTCTATGTTCTGAATATTACCCTGTTTCGGGCTTTCCAAAGATTCCAAAGGAGAAATCTGAGTGATAGGTTCCAAGCATGGTTGAGGATGATGTTTCAGTACGGCTTGCTACTCCATGTTTCAATTGTTGTTTTAATGTTTTCTAACTTTATTTCTGTATTCCCAAAGAGTTGTTGGTGTTTTTGCCACAGGGTATTACTTACGTTACAGGAATTGGAAACATGCTCCATGGTTTCCTCTTGCCATTGGCACAGTGCGCAGTGGGAAGGCCCGTGCGTCCCTTTTCTTCTTAGCTGATCCCAGGTCAGAGCTCTTCCATGTAGCATTATCCAAGTAAAAAACGCCACTTTTGGCTAGGTTTTTAGGTGCCAGATTCTTTTCCAGTCTTTCATGTCTGCATTGCCCACTCTTGTTTTCAGGTGGTAACCTTCTGATATTGTGAACATGCCTTTGATTCGTTTGCCCCATCTTATTATGTCTAGTCCCTCTTTGATAGAAATTTTCCTCATTTCCATTTCTTTGTGATATGTATTCCATTGATCAATTTCTGGGGCTTCTGGTCAGTCATTCTTCTTCTTCCATTGTCTCCAGTAACAGTTGTAATCCTCTACCCAATAGTTTCTCATTCCATCCTCCACTATTTGGGTTGTATACTATTGTACTTCGTTTAGCTGGTGCTCTTGACCCAGGGTACCTCTTTGTTGCCACCCTTCCTACCAAAAATTTGCTTTATTGCCTTCTTGAATTTCCCAAAAACTATTGTCTCTAATCAGGTCTCTATTCATGTTGGCTAGGTTCCAAATGGTTGAGCCTTTATTTTTTGTCATGGTTCGGAGTTTACCCTCTGGGGTCCGTGCTATTTCATACTTTTGCTAACCACAATTGTTTCCAGAGGTCATTCCCACCTTGAATCCATCTCCACCAACTTTCGCCCCCATAACTTGGTTCATTATGCTTGGGTCTCGGAGTCCCAGGCCACCCTCTGAAAATGGCTTGCTTAACCATGTCCAAGGGATCAGTGCCCATTTTTTTTGTTTGTTTTCCCCTTGCCATAGAAATTTTTTAAAGATTTGTACCAATTTCCGACATATGGTTTTCGGGATTGCTTGACTTGCCATCTGGTAAATTGGCATGGCTTGTAGGACTGATTTTAGAAGTATAATCCGGCTCAGTGTGTTGAGCATTCTAAACGTCCAGTTTTCCATTATTTTTTCAATTTTCCTTATGAGGCCTTGCCAGTTTGCTACTCTGTACTGTTGATCGCTCAGTTGTATTCCTACGTATTTCGTTGGAAATTTCCTAATTTGGAACCCCAAAGTTCTTGCCAGAAAGGCTTGGCTCACTCTTGGTGTGTTGAAGAAGAAAATTTCAGTTTTCTCTTTGTTCACCTCCGTCCCTAAAGCTTTGTTGAATTCAGTCAGGATCTCTCCAAGCTTTTTTTCTTCCTTGAGGTTTGCTTGGCTGTACATCATTACATCATCTACAAACTGTTGATGTGTGATAGTTAAATCTTCTCCCCATAGGCTAAGCCCTTTGAATTCTCCTCTGCTTACTTTAGCGTTAATTAAGTGACCTAGGCCCTCCACTGCTATGATGAACAGGAACGGGGAGAGAGGGTCTCCCTAACGTAGGCCCCGGGTGGGCTTGAAGGTTTCAGTTGGGGTTCCGTTTAGAAGGATTGACATACTCAGAGTGGGTATCATGGACATTATCCATGCTATCCATCTATCATCAAATCCGTAGGCTTGCAAGACTGCTTGTAGATATTTCCAACTGATTTTATTGTATGCCTTCGCTAAATCTAGTTTGATCATCATTCCTTTATTTCCAAATTTCTTCAAGGTGTGGATCACCTCTTGTGCGACTACTATCCCATCCACTATCTGCCTGCCTTTCACAAACCATGTTTGTTCTTTAGCAATCAATTCTAGAAGCAGGGGTTGTAATGTTTTTACCATCATAGTAGCCATGATTTTATAAATCACATTGCAGAGAGCTATAGGTCTGAATTTATGGGGTTCTTCAGCTTGGTCTACTTTTGGTATTAAGGCCAGGAAGGCAACATTCCATGCAGGGTGCATTCGTTTGTGGCTTCTTGATTCTTCTACTGCATTAACAATGTCTTCTTTCATGAATCGCCATGTTGCTTGGAAAAACTCCGCTGTGAATCCATCCGGGCCAGGAGCTTTGTTTTTCGCCATTTTCTTGATTACTTCCTCCACCTCCTTTTTCGTAATCACTCTTAGTAGCGCAAGGTTCTGGTCCCTGCTTACTTTTTTTTGGAATGAATTGTTTTATCTTGGCTATTTCTTCATGTCGGTTACTTTGTGGTTCTGTCAATATACCCTTGAAGTGTTGGATTAGGATATTTTCCATTTCCTCTTTTTGGATAACTCTGATACCTTGTTTGTTTTTGAGGGAGAAGATTCGGTTTTGCTGTCTGTGTTGCAGCATTACCCTATGGAAAAATTTTGTATTCTTTTACCCCTCTCTTAGCCATTGAACTCTTGACTTTTTTCGCCATAAAATTTCCTCCCGTTTTCTCCTTTCCTCCAGTTTGATTAGCACTTCCCCTTCTTCCTTTGCTCTTTCCTCTATTTTTCCTTCTTCTATGATTTTTTGTTGTATCTTTTTCATTGCTGTTTCGAGTTGTTCCTTGTCTTTGTGGATATTACCGAATTCCTCTTTATTCCATATCTTGATCTCACTTTTCAGCTCCTTGAGTCTCAATTGGAGTGTATGCATCTTATTCTTGCCTTGTATCACTCCTTCACTTTTCTGTCACCAGGTTTCCATCTTTTCAACTAGAGTTGTGTCTCTTAGCCAAAAGGCTTCAAACTTGAAAGGTTTGTGTTGGTTTGGATTATTCATGGCAATTTCCAGTTTGATTGGCCAGTGATCCGATCCTTTTTTTGAGACAAAGTTCGGCTGCTATGTATTAATCTGAAAAGTAAAAAGAGGCAGATTGCCATACATATGATGCTTCCTGAGCATTTTGAATCCAAGGAATTACAAAAAGGTTCCTTTCCTTGATTCTTACATTTGTTTTCTTGCCTCTAAGACTACTTATACTACTGTAGATTCGAACATACTGCAGGCCCCAAAATTTGCATCTGCACACCATAGCTAATCTATGTCTATATGGCTTATCTTTCTTGCTGTAGATCCTTCTGGATCAAGATCTGGTTCGATTTGCTTTGCACTGGAAGAGGATTTTGCATCTTTGAACTTCTTTTCCATCATAAACTTGAGGATGGATATCTTTTCTTCAGCATGGCTGCATCTGTTGCTTAAGTTGCTAAATTGTTCATGCAGGGAGTGAACTCTGTATAAGAAGAGGTTCATCTCGGCTCTATATTTCTCATGGATTATTTTACACTGTTCTTCAAGCCTTGCTTCAAGGCTGCAGACTTGTGCATCTAGAGCTTTCTGCTGTGCTCGCACCTCATCAAACTCTGCTTGTAGATCCTTGCAGTGGAAACACTGTTCTTGGCGCGCCATTGGGGCTGGGAGGTGCCTGTAGGCTCTGCTCACTCTCTTATCTCGCAATCTCTGGATCTTGCTACTGCTGATAGCCACCGGTTGCGCCAGAACCGCGCCTCTAAAGAAACTGCTTGGGCTGTCTCGGAAGACTTGAGTGGAGACTACTGATCTGCTCTCAAAACTATGAGCTCGGATTTTCCCTGTGAGAAGATGAGACATGAGCTCCGAGTCATAAATAGGAAATTACGGTCGATGAAAGTGGGAGAGAGGACTTCTCTTCCCGAGGCTTCTCTGCTTCATCTAATGTGAATCTAGGTCATGGACAATGCTCTGGTTGGTGGGACGATTTCCTGCTACTTGCTGCCTGGCTCCCATGATCTGAATGGATCCCCTGATTTTTTTTCTGGCGCAAATCCGATCCACCTTGCTTGAACTATCCCCTGTTCTGCTGATATGCCTGCAGTTGTAGGTTTTGTTGACTGCAGTTCCCCGTGCGAAGACTGGCTGCGTGAATCTCATGGCAGCGGTTGGAAGGTTGAGTTGTTATTACAACTAAGACTTCCCTTGGGACGATCACAGGCCTTGCTGGCGCATTTTTCAGCTTTCTTGTTTTACCCACGAAGAATATGATAGTAGTGGACTTCCTCCAACAATTCGTGGAGGATCTGGTTTCTGCTGTTGATTTGCTGTAGTAGAATGTTTGGCGTGCTCTTCTTTTGCGCCATGAGCCTAATAATAATTGTTGAGTCGCCAAATACCATTGCTCTCTTAATTCCTATCTTGATCAACTGGGAAAGCCCTTGATACAAAGCCAGTCCCTCTGCCCTGTTGTTGGATAGTTCTCCCAGCCCCCACTCAAATTGGAGAATTGTCTCACCATTGGCGTTGCAGCTGAGACCCCCAACGCCTGCTAGCCCTGGGTTTGATTTTGAGGTGCCATCGAAGAACATGTAAAATTTATTACAGCTGCTCAACCAGAGAGCAAATTCCTCTTCCTTGAACCTCAGCTTCCAAACGCTGCTTGTCTCTTTCAGCTGAGGATTTCCTTGCTTTGTTGTCTGGGTGTTGCGGATGTTCCCTTGGGCATAGCTGATCAAATTTCTTTCTTCAATGTTGTAATTGATGACCTCGATCTTACCTTGAGTGTTAGCTATGATTGCCTCCACCGCTAAATTTTTTTGCTTGTGACACATGATTCTTGTATTACATCTCTTGTCTTGGAAAACTTTTTTGTTTCTAGCCAGCTAAATGCGCCAGACAAGAGTTAGAGGTATAGCATTCCATATCCTTTGCATTAATTTGCTCTTCTTTTCCTTCCATGGGCAATGTTTTCTCCAATTGTGGACTGTTTCTGCAATGGTTGCCTTTGGTTCCCAAGTGACTCCCCCGATTGAGGCCATTTGTTTCCAACAATCATCAGCTATCCGACAGTCTATAAACAGATGTTGTATCGTTTCTTCTACTTGACAGCAGTTTGGGCACCAGGACGGTCCCATAATACCCTGTTTCTTTAAGTTTTCTGCTGTTAGAATCTTCCCTTTCAGGAGAAGCCAGAAGAAGAATTTGACTTTAGGAGGAGCTTCAGCTCTGCAGACCATCTTCCAATGACTCCATATGACCTGTGGAAAAGTGTTATCACATAGATATTGATACCCAGCTTTGACCGTGTATTGATTTCCCGTGGGATCCCATCTGAAACCATCTTTCTTGCCTCTTTGAGTTGGTGCTTTACTGTGCAGGTGGTTCTTTAGGGCCGCAATGCTTGGCTCTAGCTCTCTGGGGTATCTCGGAAATTTCCAATCAGTCATTCTTGGGAATGTCTTTCCCACTGCGATATTTGAGCTAGGCTCCATATGCCATTGTCAGTGAGCCAACTTATAGCTGGGGTTACCTCCAAGTTTGATCCAATAGGGGTCTGTCCTAAGATTCTGTCAGTGGAAAACTTGATGCTGTTCCCCTCTCCTGGAACCTTTGATATGTTTTGAGTCATAAAGGGTATGGCTTTTTTGCAAAGCTTCCAGATTTTTGTGCTTTCTCTATTGGGGATATTGGTGTCCAAGAGTTGATGTCTTGAGCTGGCCTCTAGAACCGTCTTCCACGAAGCTGTGGCCCCTGAAATCAATTTCCATATTATTTTAGCTCCAAGGGCTAAGTTCAGCATTTTTGGAGATTTTATTCCAAGTCCTCCTTTTTCATTAGGTTGGATGACGCTCTTCCAGCTAACCAAATTGATTTTTTTTTTTCTCCATTTTCCCTCCTTGCCAGAGAAAGTGCCTAAGCGCTCTTTCCATTTTTTGATGAAAAGTCATAGGGGCTTGATGTAAGGAGAAACGATAGATGGGAAGAGAGGTCAGACTAGATTTTAGAAGGACCAGATGCCCAACTGGGTTTAACCACATAGATCCCCATTGCTGGATTTTCCTCTGAATTTTGTCAAGGATTTCATTCCATGTGTCAGCCTTCAAAGGACCCATACTCACCGGCATTCCTAGGTATGTAAAGTGGCTCCAGTTTAACTTGTATGAAACTCCTAGAGTGCTGGCAATGCTGTGAATGGTAAGATTTGATACATTCCATCCGTATATGCAACTTTTTACCTGATTGATCTTCCCTCCAGAATAATCCATGAATTGATCCAAAATATTCTTGAAGCGCCTTGCAATAGTGATGGACGCTCCTCCCATCAAGAGGGTGTCATCCGCAAATTGTGAGTAATTAATGTTCTTTGTGCCTTGCTCAATTTTGATGCCAGTGATGAGACCAGTTCTTCGATTGAAATCCAAGGCTTTGCTTAAAGACTCATCCATGAGGATAAATAAGTAGGGAGACAAGGGGCAGCCTTGCCTAAGGTCTCTAGAGGGTTGGAAAGCAGCGCAGGGCTTGCCGTTGATAAGAGGGGATATCCAAGGGTTTGATATGCAGGCTTTGATCATATTAGTAAAGGAGGGATCAAATCCCATTTTATGAAGCACTGAAAACAGAAAGGTGTGTCTAACCCTATCGAAAGCATTGGCAAGATCTAGCTTTAGGACAAAACCTTTCTCCTTTCGACTTATGCTTGATTGGATGGCCTCTTGCACAATAAGAATGGAGTCTGTTATGTGCCTATTAGGAAGAAAGCCTCCTTGGTTTTCAGAAATCAAAGAGGATAGGTGAGGCTTGAGTCTAGATGACAGGATTTTTGTAATTATCTTGTATGCTACATTACATAATGATATGGGTCGAAATCTAGAGAATGTGGAAGGCCTGTTCTCTTTTGGGATTAAGGCTAGATATGTTGAGTTGGTGAATCCCCCCAATTTGCCTTTCCTTAGAACCCAATGTATCATCTTTAGAAGATATTTTTTAATCATCTGCCAGTATTCTCTGTAGAAACTAATTGGAAACCCATCAGGCCCAGGGGCTTTATCTGGGTGAAGACTCCAGATTGCTTTTTGGACTTCTTCTTCTTCTACTTCAAGTGTGAGTCTGCTATTTGTTTCTTGGGTGACTTCTTTGGGCATGTATTGGAGCAAAGCTGAATAATCCTCTTCACTTTTATCCTCAGTCATGAGATTTTTGAAGTGTTTAGTGGCTACTTCCTTTATGGTTTCCCGAGTGGTGTAACTGTTCCCCTCACTGTCTTTAATTGAACTCACTGTGTTTCTGGCCTTTCTAACGGTAGCCTGCTTGTGGAAATAAGATGTATTTTTATCTCCCTCACGTAGCCATAACTATCTTGATTTTAGTCTCCATTTAGCCTCTTCATCCCTTAGTGTTTGGCTCAGCTGGGAGTAGAGCTTTTTTTCACTCTCTTTGTCTTGCTGTGTGAGCCCAACGGCTTCAATCTTTTTCTGCAGCTCTTCAAGGCCTTTCTTGATGAGCTTTTTGCTCAACTCGAGCTCCTGAAATTTGGCCTTTGCCCAGTTTTTTAGAGCCTGTCTGGTTCTCTTCATCTTAGTCTCCCAAATAAAAGTCGGGGAGCCTTCCACGTGTTGGGTCCAGGCCTGCCACACCGCGTTTCTAGCTTCAGGGAGTCAATTCCATAGAGAACAATATTTGAAGGGGAGAGGACCGAGCTGGCAGTGTCTGAGGAGCGTGAGCGTTATTGGATAATGGTTAGAGGCGGAGTTGTTGAGGATATTTGACTGGCCAGTAGTGAAGGTGGATAGATACGAGATATTTATGAGGAAACGGTCAAGCCTCTCCATAATATTTCCAGCTCCTAGATGCCTGTTGCTCCAGGTATACATGCGATTCTTAGGCCTTATATCAACCAATTCTTGCTCCTGTATAATGTGCTCGAGATGATTTCTGAAGGGGTCTGCACTGAAGGTTCCCCCTCTTTTCTCATTGGCGTGAAGTACTAGATTCAAATCCCCTGCAAGAATGAGGTTGTTGTCTTGGTCTTCTTCTATACTTGTCTCCAGCGTGCTCCAGCATGCTTCTTTCTCTCTGTAATGGTTCGGAGAGTAAATGTTGTATATTCTAACCATTGCTCCATCCTCCTTGCTTTCTAGATTAACACTGATCCAGTTCTGGTTAATTTTGGTGGAGTTGCAGCTCCATTTGCTATCGTCCCACATTGTTAGGATGCCACCAGAGGCTCCTCTTGCTTCATTGGCGCATCCACTGTATTGCTTTTGCTGGCTGATGACCCTGTTGAGTTCAGATTGATCTTGCTTTGTTTCTTGGATAAGGACGATTTCAGGCTTTTCACTTTGGATTAGATCCTTGAGGGCTGCTATCTTGGAGAGGTGCCCTAGTCCCCTACTGTTCCATGATAGCATTTTCATCATGATTTACTGGTTGCATGGAGAGGTGCTCGCCTCTCTTTTCCTTTGTTATTATTTTCTTTATCCGAGTGGCCAAGAATGAAGGATTCAATAGGTGTCTGAGATCCCATGGCAATGTCTTTCTGTGCGCTTTCTTCCTTGTGTTGTTTAGCAGATTTTCTGCCCGGTCCATGTTTTTTGGGTATATCACTGGGCCCTCCATGATCCTTTGAAGAGCTTCTGGTGACTCTAGCCGAGAGGGTGTCAGGGAAGGGCTGGGAAATGTGAGGGGAAGAAGGGTGGAGGGGAAAATCAGAGGGGGAAGGATCTGGCTCGGTTTCTTCCACAGAGAGGGCCGTGAATGGATTAGAAGATGGAGGAATGGGTGGATTCGAAGGTCGGGGGGATGATGGGGGAGGATGAGGAGGAGACTGATGGGAGGAAGAAGGAGGGGGATGATGGGATAAGTGGAGATGGATGGGGTTCTGAAGGGGAGGCTCTAGGGCATCAGAGTCTGCCGGTTTTAGGGGTGGAGAAGATTTTTTTCTTTTAACGGTTTCCCATTGCCCTTCTTGCTCTTCTGATTCTACATTTATGATTTTAGTGCATCTATTTGCGAAATGTCAGTATTCGTGACATACCTTGCACTTGAAGGGTATCTGTTCGTAGTCCAGCTGCTGTATGTGGCTCCAATCGTCGACTTTCAGTTTGATTGCTTCCGGCAATCCACGTCCCAGGTCTACTTCTACACAGATCCGCGCACAGGCCTGCATGTTGTCTTTAGGTTCGTTGCGATCTATGTACTTTCCGACCACGTTTCCTATTGCTTTGACCGAGTCATCGCCCCAGCAGTGAAGAGGGATGTGGGGCAACCTGACCCAGACTGGAACTGCACTTGGTATATCGAGCTCTGGATCAAAATCCGGGGTCCATTTGTTGAGATAGAGACCCCTGGAGTCCATGAAGTAAGGCCTGTTTCCGAAGATTAGGTTCTTGTCCTCCTTTGTCTTGAAGTGAAAGGTGAAATATCCTCTGCCACAAAATCGGATTGATAATTTGCCTTGGATCTTGTCAGCCCAGTTTCGCTCAACCCACCTTTGCACTGTTTTGGGCGAGGGCCATAGTCCTGTAAATTGCTTGATTAATCCTTTCTCTGCTAAAGAAATGGCTGCCTTGCGAGGAATGGTCGGCGGCAAATGAACTTCTTGTAAGATGTCTAGCTTCTTCACAAATTTAGATGCAGTAGGTCTGGGTCTTTGTTAAGGGAGCGATTTGATCAGGTTAGAGAAGGTGTGCTGGAGTTAAAGCTCCGGATCCCCACCAGGCGGATCCGGAGGGTCCATGGTGCCGGAAGCTCGAAGCTGAAGCAGGAAGGGACGAGGGCGGCAGGCTCAGGCACGAGCGCGCACAGCAGCAGCAGCGGAATTGAGGTGATCCGATCCTTAGCAGGGTAGGATCGTTGCTTCATAGAATATATCTTTCCCTAGGAAATGTTTTGTGGCTAGGAATCTATCTAGTCTAGAAGCTATCTGTCGACTACCTCCTCATCTGTTATTCCATGTATATTTACCATTAATAGTATTAATGTCTATTAGTTGGAGAGCTGTCTGAGTTTCTCTGAATCTCACCATATCTGCATCTTCCCGTTGCAAACCTCCTTTCTTTTCTGATGTTGATGTTATCATATTAAAATATCCTGCCGCCACCCAGAGTTTTTCTGTATGTAGTTTTCCCATTTGACACAGTTGAGTTAAAAAGGCTTCTCACTCAATCGGTATGTGGGGTCCATAGACCGTTAACACCATGAACCACTCTTTATGTCCTACCATTCTGAATCTACCTAATAGAATCCTTCGCATTCCTATCCAGCTGTTTGCCATTACCATGGCTGGGTTCCATAGTATTGCTATTCCCCCTGCACTTCCTTTTGCATCTATTGTCATACCTTCATAATGTGGCTTAATTTTTTGTAGAATTTCCTCCATTTTTGCTCCCGTTATTTTTGTTTCTTGCAGCAACATTATCTATGGTTTTTCTTTTTTGATCCTCTCGGCCAGGTATCTTTGCTTGCCCTCACTGTTAAGCCCTCTTATATTCCATGATGTAAAAATCATTGAGACTATTGGTTTGTTTGGTGGAATACCGCTGATAGTGGTACAACTCTTCCTGTGTTAACTAGCATTTCACCCATTATTTGAATGGATTCTTGTAGGTTCTTCCTTCCTCTTTTTTTCCACCTTTCCATTTTTATGGAGGCTCCTGATTATTATCTTGCATTCCTAGCTGTTCATTCATCCCTACTTTCCCACTTTCTTGCTTTTCTTTGTATTTTTGGAATGTATCTTTGCATAGCTTTTTATCTTCCTCTGGGATAAACCTTTCGTCCAGATTCCTCCATTTGTCCAGTAAATTTTTCAGAATTCCCTCTTTTGTTGTTACTTCATCCCCTTTATTTGTATCTACTTCCATCACTTCATACTCCTGGTACAGTTCCTTTTCTTGGGTCCCCTGTTCTTCTGTCGCTTTTTTACTTTTCTTCTTATGTTCTTGTGTATCCGTTTTTTCCACTCCTCCTTCCTGGTCTATCCCTTCTTGGTATTCCATCTTTCTGGTATCATCCTCCCCTTCTTCTCTTTGTAATGCTTCATACCTATTTGTTTTTTTACTTTTAGTTGGTTGCTCTTTCCTACCTTTCTGCTGGGGTTCTTTGATGGGTCGCTTCATGTATTTTATTTCTTGAAACCCCTCATCGTCTTCATTAGTTTTTCTCTGTTGTTTAGTCTTTCTTTCTTCTTCCTCTTCATCTAGAGGGCAATCCTTAAAGAGGTGCCCATGTTTGTGGCATTTTTTGCATCTAAATGGTATGTGTTCATAGTCCAGAGTTTGCTGCAAGATCTCCTCATGGTACTCAAGTTCAATGATACCTGGAATGGGGTTTTCTATATTCATATATACACATATTCGTGCATACAAGGTGTATCTCCCTCTTTTTGTTGATTCTGCTATCTTTACAAAGCTTCCTATGGTATTCCTTATGCCTTAGACAGTTTCAGGGTCCCAAAAATCCATAGGCAGTCCAAACAGTCTTACCCATACTAGTGCTGCTAGGAATTTTTCCTGGTCTGGATTATAGCATTCCTCCCAATACCTCATAAATAACCCTGCATTATTATGGAAATATGGTCCGTTTTCAAACACTTTCTCTTTATCTTGCAGGTTTGAGAAGATTACTGTGAAGAAGCCGTGAGTTCCTAGCTTCAGTTCGATATGGCAGCGTGGCTGCCATTTCTGCTAAATCCATCTTGTTAGTTCTTTTTCTGATGGCCAGACTCTGATGAACTTGCAAATCAGTACATGGTCTTTCATGTAGCTTCTATACCTCTTCAGTTTTTTCATTAGAATTACAAACCTTGGTTTCTCTATTGCGCAGGGTAGACATCTTCCTTTGCTTCCTGCTTGCCAGCGTGCTCCCAGAACAGGTCCTGGTGGTCTCTGAGCAGCTTCCTCCTTGTTGTTACTGGTTCCTTCTCCTGCTGTCGCATCCCTATAGGAGGGGATCTCTCCCCTCCTATTTTCCTCTGTCATTTATGAGATGTCTGTCCTCTTCTGGTCGTCTGTTCACTGGTTTTTTCGAGGTATTCCGCGCTGCCTACCTCATGGCCGCATGGTCATTAGGGTTGCAGAGCTCCAAGAATCCATCATCATTTTGCACATTAAAATATTTGATTCTTCTTGCTAAAGCTGAAATTAGGATGAATTCCAAGTTAAGATAAATCTATGTTGATTTTCATAAACACACTAATAAAATGTTATATTTATATAACATGAATAAATGATTGCAAATACAACCAACCTAGATCTATCTTAACCTTGATCTATCAAGCACCTAGAGGGATCAAATCTCCTGTGGTGCAAACAATTCCTCAAGTTTTACACTAAAAAAAGGGGTATGCACCCAAGAGATTTGGTATCTCTCGACACTCCACAATTAAGATGGATCTAGACTGGTATATTAATATATATTATAATATACTACATTTTAAATTATATTGAATTTAATACATTAATTTATAATTATTAAAATAATATTAATATTGATATTAATACCATATTCATAATAATAATAATATTTATATTAATATTAGATTAAATAATGCTTTTACATGACAAGATAACAAAATTTATAATAACATTACTTCAAATCAATATTTTCAAATATTACAACTTTTATTACAATTTTGACCTTGAAATATTTTATGTCTTTAAATTTTTTAATACATCCATAAGAGATAATTTTTCTTTTTTAAAGATTCATCTTATAAAGATTTATTTAAAAGAAATATTAAGAGATTTTGGAGCTATATCCTATAAAATTTAAATGATTTTTTATTCTTTGTGTTAAATTATCCTTTTTCTTTTGATTTAAGAAACAATATTGACTTTAGTGAACAATAATGATGTTCAAAATTTTACATAATTTGGAATTTTTATGTGGTAAAAAATTTTGTGGAGGGTAATTTTTTTATGATCCATTCAAATTCAAGGTATGTGATAGGGTATAAGGATTATATTATAGCTATTCAAATAATATAAAAATGGTAGAGAAGCATAGAGAGCAAGAGCATGGAAGAGAACAAAGGCAACAACTAAGTCCTTAAGGGTGTAGATAAAGGAGTTGTCATTCTAGAGAGAAGGATGAGGGACCCAGTGCTAGAGGCACTCACGTGGAAGAAGGTTGAGCCTAACAGAATGTGGAACATAGATGAATGCATGGGTATATGTATTGTAGAAGCCCTTGAGAAATATGCAATGTTTGTGAAGAGTTTTCTTATTGGTAAGATAGTCAAGAAAGTTGTTGCAAATGATGTTTATGATTCAGCTGCAGGAGTCACTAACAATTTGGAAGGAAGAAACAAGTTCAAAGATCTCTTGTGTGGTGATACACTAGTAATGGAGATGAAGCATCTATTTGATCTTCCTACATTGAGGGACTGGAGATTGCTGCAGACTTTGTGGCAAGTTGTGGGGTTATAAGTAAAGAAGTCAATTTTTGTGAAGTTTGAGCTTACATGAATGAGTTTGGAATGTTGAAGAGAATTGGAGTTCATCTATGATTGCTACAAGCAATGGAAATAATGGTCGTGGTTTCATCATTCACCTAGATGATGACCCTAGGCGCAAGGTTCTTTATGAGGAAGACAAGTCACAAGATCAAGTATGCATGAATGAAAGCAGAATAATCTTAGAGCAACATGCATGGATATATTGTGAGTTCCCCGTGAAAGAGAGATATGCACAAAATTAAAGAAATGGTTCATCTTTATGAGCCATATTGCATGGCTAAGAAGTAAGTGGCCATGGAGGTCCTGGTGTGTAGGTCCACAGAAAAATAACCATGAAAGTTGGATTTGAAAATTGAGTGGTACAAGGAAATAATTAAGATGAAAGCCTTGGAGTGTGCGAAGGGGAGAGACTGGTAGCTTAAGTGCCATGACAAAATAAAAAAACAAATAAATAAATTTACTTGAAGATGATAATAAATGGGCATATGATTGTAAGACTTGGTTAGGTATGCATGTCGCTAGTATTCTAGAGTGATAAGTGGGGGCATGTGGGTTTTTCTAGATTAGAATTTGAAGAATTTCCCCAATTCAAGTTTAAAGGGGGGATTGTTAGTTAAACTTGACTTAGTCATAAATTCAAATGGATTTAGTTCATATTCATGGTTTTTAGGCACATGTTATTAGTGACCCACAGTATTAAGCCCATGGATCACAGATAATGAAGCCTATAAAAGGATTTCAATCATCCATTTTAAGGTGTTATATGGGTGTTGGGTTCACCTAGCTTATAACTTTGCCATTTTTTTCCAAATGAAAATTAAAAATATTCATGGCTGGTTTTTCCTTGGTTGGAGTTTTCTAAGGTAACTTGTTATTTTGCTGTTTATTTTCTATTGGGAAGTCTAGTGTTGAGAAATTGTGATGTGGAACAAGGGAAAAGATTCACTTGGGCCAAGGTGCAATGGTCAAAGCTCACAAGCGAGTAGGCATGATGGGAAGAGAAGAATGAAGTTTGTTGAATGGATACGAGCTGAATTGATGAGAGAACATAGGTGAAAATCATGTTGGAAGAGAAGATAAAGGTAAGACAAGCAAAATAGATGATTACTGCATGGACATTTAGGAGTACATGTAAATTAGGATCAACATAGGTTGGAGATAGAGTGAGAAAGAGATCACATAGATGCTTGGAAGAGATAACATAAATGGAGTCGATGGTGCTGAGGCTTGGTGAAGGAGCCAACATGTTATGAAGAGCTACAACAATGCATGAAAAATCTATAGTGTTTGGACCAAATTGTAAATCCTAGCAATAGATATTATGCATTTTCTAAGGTTTTTGTAAGACTTGTTATTCATGCATACATGTTGAGGCACAATAGCACATTATGTCACCTCCCTCATACATAAAGAGGATGGACGATCAAGTTGTGGAATGAATCACTTGAATATTATGCATTTAGGAGTACATGTAAATTAGGATCAACATAGGTTGGAGATAGAGTGAGAAAGAGATCACATAGATGCTTGGAAGAGATAACATAAATGGAGTCGATGGTGCTGAGGCTTGGTGAAGGAGCCAACATGTTATGAAGAGCTACAACAATGCATGAAAAATCTATAGTGTTTGGACCAAATTGTAAATCCTAGCAATAGATATTATGCATTTTCTAAGGTTTTTGTAAGACTTGTTATTCATGCATACATGTTGAGGCACAATAGCACATTATGTCACCTCCCTCATGCATAAAGAGGATGGACGATCAAGTTGTGGAATGAAATCACTTGAATATGTATGAGAGTGGAAGGTGTACCCATATGCTAGCTTTGAGGTTAAACTGTTGTAAGAACTATTATTCAGGCATACATGTTGTGTGATGTTGCATGGGATTATGTATTCAAATAAGTTGTGAATTTACCACTTGAATATGTATGAGAGTTTGTGGGTGTATTTGGTATGCTAGATTGAGGGGAGGAATGTAAGATCTCAATATGTAAGGATGGTTGATGAACCATTTAAGATGTTTTTTTTAGGTATTGACTTCAACAAAGATACTGGGACCAAGTTAATCTCCCCAAATCAAGTTTTTTTTTTTTTTTTGGGGGGGGGGGGGGGTAAGGTAGTTAGGGTAAACTTGACTTGGTCATAGAGTTAAAACTTGATATGACCATTAATTAGTTTACCATTGGTAGTTACAGGCTTGAGGTTTTGGTATCCCATGGTTTTTCCCATGATATTTTCATCTAATGTAGCATGATGACTACATTGTAAGATGCCTTTGGGATAAAGAATAATGGATATACTATTAGGAGCCAGTTTTCCTACAAAGATTTTCATGTGTTGGTATATGATTTTTCCTTTACCTATTATGATATGCAAGTGTTATCTCCTTTATGTGTTGGTATTATTTTTTTTCCTTTACCTACCAATACCATTGATTTCATTAAATAACCCTCCACCATGTATTTAATTTGACTTTACATCCATGTCCAGTGAACTTTGTTTTGAACTACTTCTTCTTTGATGCAAGTTTTCATCTACCTTTTCTTTACTTTTATGACTCATATCTCTATTTCCCTCCCAATACATTCTAGATGAAGTTTATTTTTTCAAGGCTACTTTATTTAGAAAAATAACGTAAACATAATTAAGAGATAAAGAAATGTACAATTAAACAATAACCTAAAACATATTTACTCAAATACATAAAAACAATTTATTTTGCTAAATGATATTTTCACAGCAAAATTCCCTTTCAAATTGTTATTCATTTCTTTGCACTCTAAACTTGTTAATTTATTTGGTGACCCATCAAACTATGTCTTTATTTCTATCTTACTATTTAGCAAGGATTTTGTCTTTAAAATCTATTCACTAAAAAATAAATTAGAATCATCCATTAATTCTGAACTACCAGTTTTATAAAGCTTACATAGTACATTGTTTCAACTTAGATACAAGTTTTTAGAGATTACATCTTACATTGTTTCAGTGCTAAATATTATTTAAACAAAAACAACTAAAAACTTATTCCATCAAGATTAAGAGTAACCTAAAAACAAGGGAAACTTTATTATTGTAAATTTAATAACTAAAAACTTATTCCATAAAGATTAAGAATAACCTAAAAACAAGGGAAACTTGATCATTGTAAATTTTGCTGAAGTATATTAATTCGCGGGAGTAAAATGGATTAAGATTTTGATAAGATGGAGAAAATAGTTTAAAAAATGTCAGTCAAAACTCTCGGTTAGTGTCATCTCAAATGGTACTAAAATTCCAAGTTTACTGTCGTATCATATTTCGGATTGAAAAAGGTTAAAAATTCCAAGTTCACTGTCGTATCATATTTCGCATTGGAAAAAAGGTTGTTAGAGTAAAATAAATGAATTTGAAATTAATTATATATTAAATTATTTTATTTTTATATTTAATTAATTGAAGTTTAATAAATATAATAGAATGTTAGATTTAAGATTTTTGTGATTTATAATTTAGAAAACAGTTTTCTGAATTAATTATATTGTAAAGATGAAATCAATGTTTCGAACCAGGTATCGGCTTTTGGTTATATTCGAGAATGCCACCCGCTCAGGGTCGGTTTCCCTCATAGGCTCATAGGCTGGGCTCTCTACGTGTCCCTATCCAGGATGGCTATCAGCATGACTGCTTAATACACTTGTCCTCATTCAAGCAAACATCTTCCACTATATAGCCGGCGCTTCTCTCTAACTCACAGTTTCCATCCCCCTGCGCTCTGGCGCAGGGCCATCTTTCTCCATCCTTTTTAGCAATTACCCTTTGCAATTTTTTCTCTGTGTTTTATTATCTTATCGGTTCTTTTCAACCCTTTTTCCCCGGAGTTCTGGTTCGGTTTCTGCAGTTGGAGGTTTGCTCCTCTTTTTCCTTGATGCGTCGCTCCTGCTCGTCGCGGTCACTTTTGCCAGGAAAAATGACAAAATGTCCGAATGGCTAAGAACAGAATTTATCAGAAGAAACCTAGTGGACGTTGTTCTGGAACAGATGTCTTCGACATGGGACAATGGCAGGTTTGGTCAGGCCTATATAGCCAAGAGAATTGACCGTTTTATCATCAATGCAGGAATCATCGAAAAGTGGGGTATGCCCATCTCTTCAATAGCAAACGAATTCTCCTTGGACCACGGGCCAATTCTTCTAGAATGGAGGGACTTGGCCATCAAGAAGGGATATTCATTCAAATTTAATAGAGCCTTTCTGAACGACCCCTCCTTCAACAAATCCATTTCCAGCAAGTGGGTGGCCTTGCAGGAATCCAACATGGCTATGTTTTCCACTTTCCGGGAAAAAATTCAAGCTTTGAGATTTTCTGCAAAGGAATGGCAGACTCAGAAGTCGAAAAAGGATAAACGTGAGTTCTCTTCCATCCAACTTGAATTGGAATTTCTCATCTCAAATTCCTCCTGGTGCTCCATGTCCTTCGAAAAAAAGAACAAAATCAGGAAGCTCATCATGAGGAAGAAAGAACTGCTGCACAAAGAGGATTTAACCTGGCGTTTAAAAAGCAGAGCGCTTTGGCTCAAAGAGGGTGACCGAAATACAAAGTTTTTTCACTCCTTCGCAAATGCCAGAAGGAAGTTAAACTCTATCTGGACGATTCGGGATGGTGGGGGCAATTTTCTTTACTCACAGGAAGATATGGCAAAAGAAGCTACCATTTTTTTCCAAAATCAGTACAAAAGAGGTCAAAGCAGTTTCCAAGATATGTTCTGGGCGGCGGAGTTAGTCCCTGTTATGTTTGATGCAGATGCATATGAGGATTTCGTTAAGCCTGTCACTGAGGAAGAGCTTCTTTCCGCTATGAAATCCTTCAAAAAGGATAGAAGTCCGGGGCCTGACGGATGGCCCATCGAATTTTTTATTCATTTCTATGACTTGTTTAAGTCGGACCTCTTGCGCATGGTAGAAGCATCCCGTATGTCGGGGAATATCCACAGTGCTTTAACCTCCACTTTCATCGCTTTGATTCCCAAGAAGCAAGGATCTGCCTCTCTCCATGATTATCGCCCTATTTCTTTATGTAACTCTTTGTTCAAGATCATATCAAAAATCATAGCGGAAAGACTAAAGCCCACGTTAAATCAATTCATCTCCAGGAACCAGCATGCTTTCTTAAAAGACCGAAACATCTGGGATGCTGTTGCAATGACCCAAGAATGTTTATTTTCCATGGCGACGAACAATACAGAGGCGACAATCTACAAGATCGATCTAAAAAAGGCATATGATTGTGTGGACTGGAGCTTTCTTCGAATTTTGTTGGCAAAAATTGGTCTCAGATCCAAAGGTATTGAATGGGTAATGGCCTGTGTAGACAATGTGCACTTCTCTGTTATCATTAATGGAATTCCATCCTCCTTTTTCAAAGCCGAGAGGGGGCTTCGCCAGGGATGCCCTCTCTCCCCTCTGCTGTTCATCCTAGTCATGAACACCCTCAGCTTACAGATTAATAGGGCGGTTGCGGATAAGGAATGCCGCCCAGTAAAATTTTGCAAAGACATCTACCTTTCCCATAATTTGTTTGTAGATGATATCCTCATTTTCGCTATGTTATGCAAAAAATCCTGCATCTGCATTTTCAACATCTTGCAAAAATTTCAATCAGCATCAGGTATCCTTATTAACAAGGATAAATCAAAATTGTTCCACACGAACTCCAATGAAGATCTCATTTTATGGATAGCATCCCTGCTTGGCATCGCACAGGAATCGATTGACAATGGTATAAAATACCTAGGTTTCAATTTGAAAGCAAAAGGCTATCGAAAACAGGACTGGTCTTGGCTCATTGATCGTTTTTACTACAGAATATCGGGATGGGAATGGAGATTTCTTTCACTTGCGGGAAGATTTATTCTGGTACAGGCTGTGCTGTCCCAACTAGCAGTCTATTGGGCCCACCTTTACTTTCTTCCAATCTCCATAACAAAAGAAATGTGCTCCCTTGCTGCAAATTTTTTATGGGGTGGATAATCCATTCAATCAAAAATCCATCTCGTCAAGCTGGAAGATATTACAAGATCCCGGAAAGAAGGAGGCTGGGGCTTATTAGACCTGAAAGTTTTTGGAAAAGCCCTAATATGCAAATCTCTACATAGAGGAATTTTTGGGAATGGCCCATGGAGCAAGCTCATAAACAGGAAATACTTAAAGGGAAAAGGAATTGTATTCTGGTACAGGAGAAACTCATTGGGAAAAAGGAGAGGCTCAGCTATCTGGATGGGTTTCAGGAAGCTACAACATTTCTTTATGGAAAATCTGCGATGGAATATCTTCTCTGGGACCAGCATCCACATTGGTTTTGACCGATTATTACATGGCCCATCCACCTTCTTCCCCCTCCCTCTGGCCCACTTCCTCCATTCAAAAGGTATTTTTACCTGGAACAAGCTGATTAAATCTTGGTCACACACGTCCCCTGTCTGGAACGAAGCTACTGACCTTCACCTTCCTCCATCTCTCTCTCCTCTATGGTCTTCTTTTGTCCAAGGCCTCTCGAATATGGCTATTAAACGCGCTGCTTCCAAGGATTCATTGGTTTGGGCCCTCCCTTCCAAACCCCTTCCCATCTCTGTTAAAAATATTTATGCTGCTTTGACAAACCATCCTGCTTCCTCCTCCCACATGATCTTTCCGCCCCCCCTTTGGAAAATCTCTTGCCCGCTCAAAATGGTCCTCTTTTTGTGGCTTGTTTTCTGCAACAAGAATCTGACTTGGGAAGTGCTACAGAGGAAGGGTTGGTCGGGCCCGGGGCGCTGTTCTTTGTGCCTTTTGGACTCAGAATCAAATCTGCATTTGTTCTTTCAATGTCCTATAACAACGTCCATCTGGTATGACCTCTCCTTGTCCTTTGGATTTCCTCATCTTTCTTTTTCTTCTGTACAGGATGGAATCAGATGGTGGAGCTGCCAATCTGTGTTGTGGTGGTCCCTTTTCGCTCACTCTTGCTGGCTCATTTGGAAGTGGAGAAATGCTTCCATTTTTCAGGATACCAGGAGGCCGGTGTCTGCTCTTCTGAGCATTATTAAAGCTACTCATGTTTCCTGAGCTATCGGCATCCTGAATCTTTTTGCCTTTTTCAGCTACATCTTTCGGGACTGGCTTTAGATTTTGGGTTTCTGTATCTGGTTTTTTATCTGTTCTTTTCCAAGACCGAGTATCTGGAACCCTGCAGTTTCTTTTTTATTCTTCTGAAGAATATTCGGAACTATGTTTGTATATGGACTTTATGCTGTTTATGGGGATTGTTTCTGGGCATGGGCTAACATGCCCTCTTCATGGCCGGGGTCATATTTCTGCTTGGCTTGTAAAATTTTGCCTTTATGTCATCGCTTCACGGACGCTGATCTTATATTCCCTTAATATATAACATCAAAGATTTTTTCTTCTGAAAAAAAACAAACTGCATAAATTTTTCAATTTAACCAACCCTAAATCCATAATCGATCTACTTTCGATTCATATCTGCTTCTTTCTTCACGAGAAGCCGATTAAAGAAAGGAAGGTTATCACTTACCTTACCTGTGTTTTATCCCCCCACATAACCTAGTGCTTATATTAGAGTAATTACAACATTCTTTTTCTGTTACTATATAGGTCACTCTTTAGTGTTTAATTAGTGATCTTACCCACGCGAAGATCTTTAATCTAATGAACATATGTACAAAATGTTAATTAATTTTTTTAATCTAATGAATATATGTACAGAATTTTAATTAATTTTATGTAAAGATTTAATGTTCGAGGTATAATAGGTTTTCAAGGATTATAATAAATATTACCATAAGTTTTTAAGGATTATAATAAATATTAATAATATGTTAATGATAATTTTTAATTTTTAGTTTATATATAAATTTATAATATTAATATAAGAATTTTTTATTTAAGGAATAAGAGATTTATTTTTGTATGATGTTAAAGTTTAAAAAGGTATATCTACAAAAAAAAATATTTTTAATCATTAGAGCTATTCAAATTCTACTTTCAAAATATTTTTCGATTTTTAAATTTATTATATTATATTTTTTTTCACATACTAAAATTGATCACAGTATAAATTATTATTAAAATGGTGGCTCAATTTTATTATTATATTTATATTATATATATATATATATATATATAATATATTATATATTTATATATATTATATATATTAATTATAGCCAAAACAACCTAAGGCTCAAACGAGGTTGGTATAAAGACACCAGGGTCTAGTTAAACCATTGGGAGATCGACGAGAATGTTGCATTGCAAAACATTAATAACATTAAAAATATTGTTACTTCTAAGTTCAAAGAAAAAAATGTGGTGTGAGAAAGATTTAACAACTAAAAGAAAATTAAGATATTATAAGGAGACCATCAACCCCACCCTAGAAGATCAAGTATCTCTCTGTTTTAACTAGCTCAAAGAAGAAAATTAATATAGCCAAGATTAGAACAAACTCTCATGAGCTCCATAATGAAACGGGTTGTTGGGCAGTTCCTAAAACACCATGGATGGAAAGGTTTTGCCATCTCTGTGAGAATAAGAACATTGAGGATGAAAATCACTTCCTCTTAGAGTGTCTTGCGTACAACCACATTAGATCTCAGTTTCAAAATCTTTGTTTCAATACTAACGTTCCTTGCCTTTTGAGCATAGGAATAAAATCTTAAATTAAACTAAATAATAGGTAGAAATAGTTAAACCATACACAATTACAGAAACAAAATCATATTATGCACAAATGGTGTATGTGTAAACACTCACACACAATTACATTCAGATTACTCTTTTAAATAGAGTTTCTGAGATCCAACTTATTCCTAAATTAGATAAAGAGGTTGAGAGAATTTCTCAACCATCACAAACCAACTTCTTAAATATGGAATATATGCATTAACTCCAACAATACTTAGTTTCTTTAGGTCCGATAGACCAAAGTTTGGTCTTAGTAGACATTATCCATCATCATAATAATAATCATCATATATATATATGACAACTTAGCTAACTTATATTCACTTTCCAAAAACTATAATGTAACTACCTTGTCCATTAAATTACTTTTTGAATTTATCATATTTTGATATTAATATATTTTTTTAAAGTATTTTTAATTATCATTTTAATAAATAAAAATAAAAATAAAATTTAATTTTTAAAAAGAAATAAAAATAAAAATAAAAAAATAAAATTTTAAAAATAAATAATAATAAAAATTATTATAATAATTAATACAAAATAAATTTCAAATCAAATTTAATATTCAAATAATAAAAAACCAAAAAGGCCGGAGTTATTTATTTTTATTTTTATTATTTTATTATAAATAATTGTGAAGTCTTGAAGTTTTGAACTTTTAGTATTGAAAACCATTCTACAGATTTGGTTGTCTTCTTATCATGCTGCTTTGTTATGAAATCCTTGGTGTCTTTATTTAAAAGACTTACAAAATTAGCATAAACTTTGTTTTTATAAAAAATTCCAATTCCAATAATTTAAATTAATTATTGATTTACATTCTTATATCACATAATTGTTATATGCTTTGATACAAAATATCAAAGATAATCATTAATATTTTAATTGTTATATGCTTTGAAGTTTTTTTGAGTTTATTTTATCATTAAATATTTAAATTTATTAAACTACAAATTTAATCATACTCTTTTTAACCATTTAAATATTTTTTCATTAAATTTATTTATCCATTTAAAAATAGTCTTTAAATTAAAAAAAAAAAAACACAAAATGTAATGAAACTTATTTCTCCTAAAATAAAATTATTGAACAATGCCGCTAGGCTAATAATTCTATGCTATCGGGATAGCCCTACATGATTGGTAATGCTTTGAAAACACAATATTAAAGATATAAAATGATTATTTTTAAAGGAATAATTATAATAAAAAGTGTTTTTCATTTATTTAATGTTTTTTTTTTAAATAATAAAAAATATTGATTATTTTTTTTGCTAAAGCAAGAGTCGTTCTTTCATTGTCATTAAATCAGAAAATAATTTACATAGATTACAACTATCTAAGTGGATCTATAGACCGGTAAAAATCAACCATCCAACAACCAAGGGCAACAAGTTAAAGGTGTGAACCCTGAAACCTCCCAATCAAAACAACAAAAAACTCTGAAGTGCCTGACCGTGCCAAGGCCAACCATTCAACTCACCACTAACCGAATGGGGGACTAACACTCAAACCAAAGAAATACCTAAATCAAAACTGAAATCGGCGTTGAAGCCTTTAATTGCCATCATCAAAACACCATGCCCGATCCAACAGTGGATGAAGAAATCATAGTGCCAAGGAGTCCGACGGTTAACCGTATGGACCCACTGACAAGCACGAAGGATCCTGACCATAGTTCTCCCAAGTTTGATCCAACGGTAGAGGAAGATATCGCAATGCCAAAAAGCACGCCTCTTAACCACATGGATCCACTGACATGCACAATGAATCCTAGCCGTCGATCCTTCGTGCTTAATCCAACGGCACAAGAGCATATCGCACAGGCCTAAAGCACTGCAGGTTATGTTAAACACACATGGGAGCAAGAACAATATAAAAGATAAACATGAGAATACATTTTTTATTAACAACTGATATACATTTATAGTACATTGTTGTGACCGTTGGGTTTCACATCCCAAGGTCTCTTGGACTACTTTGTCTATTTCGGCTTCCACACTAACCCATTGAGGATTAGGTGTCCAACATTCCCCCCCTTAATCCGAAGGGTTATGTATGAGTCCAAGAAGAGCGCTGTAATACAAAATGTGCAAAAATGCATGGCAGCAATAGGCTGAATGTGCTCTTTGAAATGTTGGTATAAAGGGCGGTGGTTTAAGGATGGCCACCAACACTGGAACGCTTAGTGCAGTTCCCGGAACTCTTCCAAAACTGGCAAGAAGCTAAAGTCTTCTGCTAGAGGAAGTGCTCCTATTGATTTGAAGAGGGAAACCTTCAACCAATAAAAGGAGGTCTCACCTCGAATAAAAGGGAGAACTTCAACCTGAAAAGGGAAGTCTCAACCTGTGATGGTTTAAGGATGACCAACAACTCTGGAATGCTTAATGCAATTCCTGGAACTCTTCCAAAACTGGCAAGAAGCTGGAGTCTTCTGCCAGAGGGAGTGTTCTCAATTTTGTTCCTGGAATTTTTCCGAAACTGGCAAGAAGCTGAAGTCTTCTACTAGAGGAAGTGTCCCAGATTGCCAACTGAAGGCTTGCTCAGGGGCATCTTTGTCTTTGGCTACAACTCTGAAACTGGTGTGGCACGTTGTGGCTCAGGTTTGCTTGATGTGGCTTTGAAGCTTGTAGATGACCATCATTTCCCCCTCTGTCAGATACAAGGTGAGATGATGGAGAAAACTCAACTGCAAGACTGTTCAATACTCTAGAACAAGTTCTGACATGTGTTTGGAATATCTTCTTGGCTGTTGATGCCCAATGGCAAGAAGCGATCCATCCAAGATGAATCTTTGTTCTTGTAGGACGATTGTTTCTGAAGCATCTGTGTGAAGAATGACTAGTTTTATGACAGTGCTTACATGGATGAAGATCAAAATAGTGATCTTTTAGATGGCCAACTCGATCACAGTGTTGGCATTTCACAATCTATTGTTGTTGTTGTTGTTGCGGTGGAAGAGGAGTAGAATCTAGAACAGCTGGAGTTGAACTGTCATGAATAAATCCAGCACTCTGAAACTGAATGGGCTTGGAGTAGTCTGGAATATGAAAGGAAAAGTCCTTGTCATATCCAAGACCAGTTCTGTGCTTGTTGTGGACAAGCTATTCCCAAGGTCTGATGATGGGCTTGGGAAGTGCAAGCTGAACCTCTGCATCTGCATGTAACCTTACTGCTTTATTTGAATGAATTGTAACATTATTGACTTGCTGTTGATGGGTTGCAGTCTCAATGTTCTGAACAGAAACATGTTCAGAATGACTCCCCTGTTTTAATTCTTCTTGCTGTAGCTGAGATTCAAGCTGCAAAAAATTAATCTTTTCCTGTGCATATTGTAAAGATTTTTGAATATCTCTGAGAGTGTTTTTGTTGACTTTAACTGTACTTCCATCAGTAGATAAGATTAGAGTGCTTAATAACTCTAATAATCCATGATTGTTCTCCATTATTCAGACAGTCAAATCAACAATGTATTTGTGAAAACAATCAAATGACCAAAAATACACTCCCCCCTTTTGTTGTTGTTGTTGTTGTTGTTGTTTTAGCCTCCAATGCACATTCCTTTAGATATCAGTCCACCCTTATAAGCATGAGTACAATAATTTTTAGTACTTATTTATTTGCTTCACACAGAGATATAACTAAAAATAGCGATATCTGGAAACATAAGTGAAAACGGTACTGAAATATAGAACCTCGGTAGAAGTTTCAACTGTATAAGATGAAGATTTCCCACTTTTACAATACCCAGAAATTGTACCCAAGAGAAACCTTTTCCTCTGACATTGTATAGTAGTGGTTTCAACCACCTGAGTATGACAAGCTCGGTCTTTTGCAATTTTATGCCAATACGAGCTCCTGAATTCCACAAGGAACCCCCAAAGACAAACTCCCACAAGCCTTCAAGCCGAAATTAGTCTCAGTTTATTCTGTCTTGGGACTTACGACGACAATGAGCTCCCAATTGCTATGTATAGTAGCTCAACAATCTTTTGTCACCCTGTGAGCACACATTTAGCCAGACTTCCACAATTTGACATTGAGTGATATCGACTTCAACAAGAGGGGATAAATACCAATGCTTAGTGGCCAATGCCTTTGGTCGCATGAACCTCTGCATGCAACAAAAATTCGCTCCAGAACAATTATTATCTTGGTATATCAGGTGCTCAATATACAGTTCGATTTCCACCAACTATGCAAATTGGGTTCGATTGCCTTCTAGCAACTCGGTTGTATATACTATAATACAATTTTCTCAGACTTTCATCGATTTCTACATTAGATTTTTTTATTTTTTATTTTATTTATTTTATTATTATTATTATATATATATATTATATATATATTATATAATATATATATTATATATATATATATATATATATATTATATATATATATATTATATATATATATATATATATATATTATATATAATAAATTATTTATTTATTTATTTTTTTTTTTCAGGGATTTTGTTCGGCGGAGAACTTTCAAAATTTTACTAATCTATCAGTGGAACGATTCTCAACGCAGCTCTATGTTTTTCATTGATTTATTTGTTATTCAGTACTGGGTATAAATTTGCTTGTATTTCACCTCAACAAATATTTGATCATTTCTATAGCGGTTGAAATATCGTTGGGCGAAAATGGCAAATGATCGGTAGTTGTAGTGAACAACTTTGCCAACCGCATACAATTTATAATTGGGACACACCATTCGCAGCGTTACCACTAGACAACGTTATCAAACGCATTCAACTTCGAACCATAACGCATTCAAACTTCGAACCATACATTCAATAAAATGTATAAATCAGCAGATTCATTAAACAATGCATTCACCGTTAATGTATAAACATTCAATAATACGCATTCAAACTCATTCAACAGGAGAGGACCATTCTGGGCGTTCATCAAAACGGCTCATCATTCAACAACGTTAATATTATACCATATATACGTTGTTCAATACCATTATTCAATGCAGTTCAATATATACAACCTTAAATACCATTCAACAAATGCAGTTTAATACCATATATACGTGGACCATTCAACAACGTTAATATTCCATAGTGTTAAAGCCACAACATTATACCATTTAGCGTTCAGGGCACAACGTTATACCATAGCCAGTTTCAAATACCATTCAAAGTTTAAAGCAATACAGGTATCACCAAACGCATTCAAACGTTATGGAAAGTGTAAATACGCAAATGCATGGGCATATATAGGTATCTCTGCGTGGCTCAGAAGATTCAACAGCGTTCAAATGAGCACCCACAATCAATGCAATATGCATTCATTAAACCAAACATTGATAACGCATAACGCATTCAAACTGCCTTACCAAACGCATTCAAACTGAAGCATACGCATACCATTATACAACGTTACCATATCAGGTGAGATTCATGGAAACGGTCTGAAATCACCAGCAATCGGATAGATTCTATCTGCGTTCAAATGAAAGATAATGCGACATTCTCAACAGCACACTCCAACAACACACTCAGGCGCACATTAACTAGACAGAGATTAGGAAAATCGTTCCATCAATTTCTGAAGGAAGCTTCTGCCTCCAACGCCTACTGACAAATCCTCCAACGCCTCTGGCAACGTCCAGAAGGTATTACTAGATGTTGGGATATTTCAGGCAGGCACTCAACGCTTTCAAACGGATGGTTAGTGGTCAGAGAATATGAAATGTTTATGGATTCTGAGAGTATTGAGCGTATTCAACTGAACAGGGCGCAGGAATCATAAATAGAATATGTCAGGGCAGCGCAGGTGTGGCAGACAGAACGCAGGTATGGAAGACAAAATTATTGGAGTGTTACAGGTAATGGGAAGAACTAACATATATATAGAGACCACAAAACAAGTGGCTCAAATTGGAGCAGGACCAGCAATCTCCCGCTCTGATACCATGTTAAACACACATGGGAGCAAGAACAATATAGAAGATAAACATGAGAATTTATTTTTTATTAACCACTGATATACATTTATAGTACATTGTCGTGACCATTAGGTTTCACATCCCAAGGTCTCTTGGACTACTTTGTCTATTCAGCTTCCACACTAACCCATTTAGGATTAGGTGTCCAACAGGTTAGCATGCGATGAGGGTGGTATTCGTACCCGCCCCACTGCCACGTGTAGCGACTTGAGTGGTATCACTCCCAAAACTTAAAAACCACTTTCTACTTGAAAGGTGCGTGATGACCAGAAAACCACTTTGCGAGCGGAATTACGTCCCCGTGAAGAGAAGCAAGGAAATCCAGACCACCACAAAAGCCTGGAATTTGGCTTCTCACTCCAATCCCTCTGCACCAGTTAATGAACCCCTATAAAGTACAGTCCCAACCCTCCGGCCAACTACCCAAGTAGCAGGATCTGTCGAGCAACCAAAGATGGGTGAAAATGAAGAAAAAGCAGTAACTCATACCGAAACCAATCTATCTGGCTAAAGCCTCCATAGCTTTGTTACGATACACCATCATATCTTCCTTGGCTTGGCAGTCACACTGTTCCTTTAGTCTGTTCTGAGACAACCCCTGCCAACCCATCGCGCCTCTGCTAATGGTCGAATTCACTCCTTGGTTGGCTAATAAATCCGCCAGATTGTTAGCCTTCCTTCGAACATGGTTAAAACTTATCGTGTGTAGGTTTATGAGGCGGAGCTGGATCCATTGAATGACTTGGATCAACCTTCAATGTTTTGAAACCTTCTCCAGTCCCATGCCCTAGCTGATTCTTTTGACTGAGTTAATGATTAGCTCAGAGTCAGCTTCGATAATCACATTTTGCTGATTATCCTTCACTAGGATTTATAAGCATTGCTCCATAGCCATTAGTTCTGCCATGTTGTTAGTGGATCTGCCTAAATGACAATGGAAGATGGAAATGATAGTACCTTATTCATCCCTTAACACCCCTCCAAAGCTAGCAATACCCGGGTTGCCTTTAGAGGCCCCATCAATGTTATACTTCAAAAAACCCTAAGGGGGAGGATGCCAAAAGTCCTACTTAGTTTCCATTATCCTAACCTTTCTATCCAGACCTTGAGGAAGAAGCCCCTGCATGCCCAACTGTCTAAGAATTCTTATTTCAACATTTGAAGGTCGATTCTTAGAGGGATTTCTCACAGTCGTGCTAACTGTCTCCCTAAGTTGTCTTAATGTCTTCTTAAAAATACATTGGAAAGGTCTCTTTCCATTTTTAAAGATCTTGTTGTTCCTTTCTTTCTAGACATTCCAAATAATGAAGCTAGGTGTGAGAGCCCAAGCTGAGCACAAAATTTCAGAATCAGAAAAATTCCTCCTCCAGTTGTTTAGGGTATTGATAATACTCCCTCTATCCCTGTCTGTCTTTTGGAAGATGGTAGCAAAAGAGTCCCACAATCTAGAGGTGAAGATGCAATTGTTGAGGAGGTGTTCCATAGTTTCCTCTTGGGCCTCACAGAGCTGGCATCTGGAAGGCCCCACAACCCCCCTTTTCCGAATGTTGTCCCAAGTCAGAATTTTCCTATGGTAGACTAGCCACACGAAGAGTTTAATCTTCATCTAGCCATGATGCCTCCATAATTTCTGCCACATTCTATCCAGAGAAATAGAATCCAGCTCAAGGAGTATGCATTTTGCCTCCTTAAGATTGAAGGTGCCCTCTTTGTTTTTGCCCCATCTTAACTGATCATGCCCCCCTAGTACTAGAATCTTCCTTTGTTCCAACATTTTCATAAGAGCTTCTCCTTTTGCTTTCAAGGGGTTGTCTTCCCTGTAGTCAATATTCCTTCAGTTTCTCCATTTTCTTGCATTATTGGTTTGATCCCAAAAATATTTAACCTTAGATATCCCTATGATGTCTGTCTCTATCTTGAGGTCCTAAAAATCCTCTTTTAACAGTATCCGTTCTTGTTGCCATTTGTCTTCCCAAAATAGTGCCAGATCTCCCTCTCTGATTTCCCAGAAGCTATTCTTTTGAACTAAGCCTCTATTCTCGCAAGCCTTATTCCAGATATATGAGCCCTTTATACTTCTAGACATCCTTATATGATCGTTAATTTTCCAAGTACTGGCATATTTATCTTTCCAAATACTAGCCCACTGAACCTCTGGTTCTTTAACCCAACGCCACCAAAGTTTAGCGCCTAGAGCCCTGCTTAGAACTTCTGGATCATCCAAACCAAGACCTCCATGATTTTTAAGTTTGCAAATCTTTTCCCAGGCTACCAAGGCCCATTTCTTTCTATTCTCCCCCTTACCCCAGAGGAAATCTCTTTGAATGAATTTGAATTATTGTAAGACTCCTTTTGGTGCAGGGAGAGCTGAAAGCATGAAAACTGGGATAGATTGAAGAACAACTTTCATAAGCACCAATGTACCAGCCAAGTTTAAATTTTTTATGGTCCAATTTCTAATTTTATCCCGCATATTGTTAATCACAGGCTCCCGTATGCTCTTATGTAGAGGTTTAACAGTTAGAGGAACACCCAAATATTTTGAAGGAAGGAAATCCCTTTGAAAGCCCAGAATTATGGAGATATTCCTTTGAATAGCAATATTGGTATTAAAGAAAAAAAATCTTAGATTTGGAAAGACTAACCTCCATACCTTAAGCCATGGCAAAGTCACTTATAAGTTGTTTGTATGCTAGAGCCTCTTTGACCATAGGGATTCCTTGCAACATGGTATCATCCACAAATTGTTGATGAGTTAAGGATTGTCCATTCTCAAAAAGTTGTAGTCCCTTGATTTTTCCGTCTTCCTTTGCCTGCTTGATGGATTGGCCCAGTCCTTCCATCATGAGAATGAAGAGAAATGGAGAGATTGGATCACCCTACCTAAGCCCTCTTGAAGGAATAAAAGTCTCGGAGGGAGAACCATTTACCAAAATAGAAAAACTAGGAGATGTTACCAAGGCCATGACCCATTTGACCCAGTTGTGATCAAACCCAAAAGCAATAAGAACCCTCTCAATATAGGTCCAATTCAACTTGTCATAAGCTTTGGCTAGGTCCAGTTGCATGATCATTCTAGCCTTCCTGTTGCTAGTCATTGAGTGCACCACCTCCTGTGCTTGAATGATATTATTGAGAATTTGCCTGCCTTCCACATAACTAGATTGTTCCTCAGACACAAGAGTGGGCAAAAGAGGTTTGAGTCTGTTGGCTACAACCTTGGATATTTTCTTGTAAACCACATTGCACAATGCTATGGGTCTAAACTTATCTGGAGTGAGGGCATTATCCTGTTTAGGGATCAGAGAGATGAAAGAGGTGTTGAGTGCTTTCAGAATAGTTCTATTCCTCTTGGAATCTTCTACTACATTCAGAATGTCTTGTTTAACAATATTCCAACAAGCTTTGAAGAAATTAACATTGAAACCATCAGGGCCTAGTGCTTTACCATTATGCATTTCCTTGAGGACCTCACTGATCTCCTCTTTAGTCACTAGCCTATTGAGGTTAAAGTTATCCTCTTTGGACGCTAGTATGGGTATATGTCTTGTTAAATCCTTGATGAAATGCTCTCTACCCAAGATGGTTTCCTTTGCTATCCCACGAAAGTGCTGGACTGGCACAACTTCTATGTCTTCATGGGAATTGAGAAGTTGCCCTCCCTCATCCTTGATCGTAGAGATTCTATTATGGGATCTGTTTTCCAAGGTGGATCTGTGGAAGAATCTGGTGTTTCGCTCTCCTTATTTTAGCCATTGCACTCTATATTTTTGTCTCCAAAATATTTCTTCTTGTTTACTAAAGTTCTCCCATTCTTGCTGGAGTTTGGTAGCTTTCTCATTTCTGACTTTGTTAAAGCCAACCATGATAAGGGCTTGGTTTAGTTCCTACAATTTGTTTTCAACAGCTTTTTTTCCTTCAAAAATATTACCAAATTAATTCTTGTTCCAATCTTTTAGCCTACACTTGATATGTTTTAATCTTTTGTGAAGAAGGAACATACTTGTACCCTGAATATGTAAATCTTCAGACCACCAACTTGAAATGTTGTTGATGAAATCTGGATGGTTGAGCCAGATATTTTCAAATCTGAAAGGATTATTCTTGGGGGTACCTATGCCTTTGACCTCCAGTTGGACTAGCCAGTGATCTGATCCTCCAAAGGGGAGAATGCTTGCTACCATTTCCTTATTATTGAGCATAAGGTCCTCTGAGATGATGAATCTGTTTAACTTCGATGCAACTAGAGACTGTCCTCCTCTTTTATTGTTCCAAGTAAAGAGATCATTACTGGAAAGAATGTTAACAAGCTTCATGGAATCCATAAAAGTTTGAAAGGCTGAGGAGTCTTTATTTAGGGTTACGGTACCCCCTTTTTTCTCCGCTAGTGATTTGATCATGTTGAAATCACCACCCAAAATCCAGGGTATATCTCCAAATCTTGCTCTGAGATCCACCAGAGAATCTATAAACCTGATTTTTTCATCCATTCTCTGAAGGCCATAAACATTCGTGACCAGATAGGTCTCCCTATCCCCCACAGGTTGAATAACCACTGATAAATAATTTCTAGAAGCCTCAACATCTATTATCCCAATCTTGGGGGTTCCAAAGAGTAAGAATGCCACCTGCTGAATTTTCTACCTTGACTTCTAAAAACTCAAAATGATTGAGCCATTTGTTGTATAATTCTTTAATTTTCTGAATGGAACATTTAGTTTCTTGGATAAAAATCATATTCAGAGCTTCTTGCTTCATTCTGTTACTAATTAATCTTTGCTTTATTTTACTATGAAGACCCCTTATATTCCAAGAAGTGAACTTCATAATTAAAGATTTGTGAAGGAGTAACTGGTTAGGTCTTTCATCTTACCTTAATCTATCATTAGCTTTCCACATTCCATCAACAACTCATTTTGTTTTTTTCTGCTTCTTTTCTTACCTGGGCATCTAGGTGCTAATCCTGGTGTGTTTTTCAAAGTTTTCACCCCTTCGCTACCCTGTTTTGCAGTATTACGTTGCCTGACCATCCCTGTATTCTAGGTTTTCCATAAGTATAGTTGCTATACTCTAGTGAACTCCTCTTGAGGTAACTAGTCTACCCCTCCCATGGCTCCTTGTTTCAAGAACCCTTCCAAATCTAGTTTTTCTCTCTCAAGAATCTCCTATAGCTCACGGTCCTCCATTTTCCATCTCACTCTGGGTCATTTCCGGGTCCATATCTAGTTCTGCATCACTCATCATAGCCTCTTTCTGTTTATTATTATCCTTTGTATGCTCCTTGTCTTCCTCTTTCTCCTTCTCCTTTGGACTTACCTCCATGCTCTAATATGCTTTTTTTGTCTCTTTTTCTTCTTCGAGTACGTGGTACCTATTCAGACTGACCTAAGGCCCTTTTGCTTGATGTTGCTTGAGTCCCGTTTTACCCCCTTTTCCTTTATGGCTCACTTTATGAAAGCTTTCAGTATCTTTCATGGTGGTAGCTTTTCTTTTATTCTCTATTTTATTGAGAGGGAAATCCCTGAAAAGGTGTCCATGCTCATGGCGTCTACGACATCTAAATGGAATATGTTCATAATCAACTGTTTGAACCCATGCTTCATCAAAAACCTCCAAAATAACCTCATCCGATAGGGCTCTGGATAGATCCATTTCCACACAAATTCATGCAAAGGAAGTGTACTTTCCCCTTCTGGTTGCTTCAGATGCTTTGACAAAACGTCTTAATTTATTTCCTATGGCTGTTAACGACTAAGTTTGTCAATAATCAAGAGGAAGGGAGTAAAGCCTTACCCAAATCGGAACCGAGGTAAATGTTTCCTGCTCCGGGACAAAGTTCATCATCCACGGCCTCATGTAGAGGCTAGTTGCCGCGAAGAAGTAGGGCCCTTCTTCAAACACTCTGTCTTTATCCTCAATATTTGTGAAGACCACTGTGAAGAATCCCTTTGACCCAAGATGTAGGTCAATGCTTCCTTTTGGTTTCCAATGATATTTAATCCATATCTGTAATGATTTTTCAGTGGGCCATACTCCCATGAATTTACAGATGATAGCATATGTCCGCACGTGGTCCCTATATGCCTGCAGAGTAGGATCGTTCAGAACTACTCTAGGTCTGACTTCGGTTTTGGGTTTACATGGACCCTTTTGTGCCTTGGTTTTTGCCCCCTATTCCTTGTCGTCTTCCTCCTTGTCCTTTGTGCTATTATTCGCCTTTGTTGTATTTCCCTCCTGCTCTTCTTCCACGCTTTCTTTCCCTACTTCAGCATTACCTTTGACCTCTTCTATTGGCTTCTTACCTCAATTGGCTACAACCTGCTTGTAGGAGGGAGTGGATCTCCCTCCTTTGCACCCTTCCATGGAGTTCAACATCTGCTAACAACTGTAAACCCGCACACCAGTGTCGAGAAAAACCGCCCAATCTAATCTCTCATGGTATTTTTCATTACCACGAGGATCTATCAACAGCTGGGACGCTTTTCAGGAGCAATTTTTAACTAAGTTTGGGAATGATAGGTCCACAACGACTTTGATTAATGACCTCTCCAATCTGAAATCTCAATAAAAAAATATTAATTATGAAAACTTTAATATTAATGTGCAAACTTGTGAATCACTTTATAATCGAAAGATATTAATACTTTTATTTTATTTTTTAAATTTATTAAAAAAATAGTATCAATATTCTAAATGTTTTAGTTAACTATAATTTTAAAAATCTATAATAAATAATATTGATATTTTTAATTTTTAAATATTATTTTAATTAAATTATAAAAAAAATTTAATAAATTATTTTAATAAATTGTTTTGTTTAGTTAAGAGTTTATTTTTTAGAACCAGAGATATTTGGTAGGAGTGAAAACTCACCTTTTTAGCAATGAGTAATTCAAGGTGATATGTTTTTCCTTGAATATCAATGATGAGTTAGTCTACATTTGCGAATAACAAAAAATTACGATTGTTTTCATTGCTGGTATGATAACTCAATTATGTTAGTTTTTTCTTTGTAAGGAATATCACTTCTATAAATTATTTTGGTTGTTATATATATAATTGTGGAAATGCAAGTGTCATTATTAATATAGTTTTTATAAATACAATTTTTTAATAATTAAATTATGAAATTGGATAAACTTATATGTCTAGAGTAAAAAAATTGTAATAAAACTTGGATGGGGTGACTTAACAGGGGGGTGCTCCTACTTGGCCAATGGATTGGGGGATGTGGCAACATGCCTCCGAGAATGTCTAAATGTTCATGAACTACAATAGGAGAAGGGCCATTAAGGCCTGCCATTCCAAGTAGAGGTGGGTAATGTGTAATAGCATCAAGCTATTCAATATTTGTATGGGTAATCACTGGAGCCTCATGCGTGTGAAGGTGATGTGCGTTGAGATTTTAACTATGCAATCGACATGCGCCTTTTAATAGAACTGACCTTCGTGGAGAGAGATGTAGAGTAGGATTAACATGGAAAGTACCGAGGCTAAGGCATAACCACGTTAGTGGGATATCTAGCTAGTCTAGGCAGCAATTTCCATAGCTAGAATTCTGATAGCAAGGCAAGAATTCCATCATACTGACAAAACTATTTTAATTTTCGTGCGACAACATCATTTTGAAGCTGGTAATGAATTGGCACTCTCTACAATTTTTTATCTTTGATGGTTCAAGTGTCTATGCGGGCCTTTTTTCCAGGGCTAGTTCACCGTCGTCTTCTTTCGACCTCCCTATGTTCTTCCTCCATCCTTTGGCCTTCCCCTCTAGTCCCCTTTCCCTCGGTCTTAGTTGTCTTTGGTTGTCTGGCTTGGCTTCCTGTTGCGACGAATTATCTAGGACCTCTCATAATGTTTTGTATGCCTTCTCTCTCTGTCATTGTTTGGCTTTTCCCTTTTCAAGTCACACTTTTACTGAATGCTAGATGTAAGTTTCCCAGATTCCATTTTGGGGTCACCATCTTCTTAGTGTAGTTGTATTCTTATCCCCTTTCCCCTATGTGGCATTTTTTTCCTTTTCCTGTTCGAAGGTGACTACATTGGTGGTTTTGTCGTGTGTAACGCCTACTTGACATGGCTTCTCCCTTGTCCTCTCATCTTTCTTTGTCCTCCATCATTTTTTCTTGTATTCTTCTTCTCCTCTATCTTATCCTCCATGCTTCTTCAAAGAGCGCGAGTCTGACAGGGTTCATGTATTGCTATGAGAGGGCCCATAGGGGCAAGACTTGTATGCACAACCGACTGGAGGAATTTGCATTGTGCTATCATGAACTCATGCAAGGTCATATGCAAGATGAACTCACACATGGAGAAGGAGATGCTTCTATGTAGAGACAACCGCTCTCTGACACGAAGGTCCTCACTAAATGGGTCACTTGGATTTGAGAAATAGGCCATATGAGATGTCACTTCAAATAATATATGCAAACAATGGATCTTTATTTACAATTGAAATTTCTTCTAGGCCACACCCTCCTAGATAGACATGAGCACCAAACTAATATCCTCCACTCCTTGGAGCACATAAATAGGCATTTTAGGGACCTAGATCAGAGAATGGAAAGAATTGAACAACATATTGGTATTCTCCCCTTAGTTGGTAAAACACTTGAGGGCTCTAAGGAGCCCATCCAAGTTGCAAGTCTTGATTCAAATCACTGTGCCTATTATTGATCATGTCAATGCATTTTGTTCCCTATATTGTACACTCTATTCTATAGAAATCTTTTGAACAAAATACCTATTTTGCTATATTTACTTTGGAACACCTAATACTCACATGACCTTCTCTTGAGTGAAATACTAACCTGAGTATTTTCATTGCTCTTATATACCCCTATTTATGAAAGAAATAAAATTTAAACCTTCTATTTATAATAAAAATTTAATAAATTTAATAGAATATATATATATATATATATATATATATATATATATATATATAATATATATTAATCTTTCTTTTTTTTTCTTTTTTTTTTTTCTATTAGTAAATATAAAATAGAGAAACCATCTTAATATTTAATTTTTTTTAAAATAACCATAAATATCAATATTACACCATTATGAAATTAAAATATAAATATAAACAATATAAACATTAATATATTTAAATTTTAATATTCTATTTTAATTATTTAATTAAATAAAAAAGAACAAAATAAATATAATATAAATAAAAGAAAAATAAAAAATAAATACAATATCAATAAAATAATAAAAATGATAAACATAAGAATTACAGAATAAATATAATATAAATATAAATAAGAACACGTAACCTCTTTAAAGTAAACTTAAAAAATTGTGCCGAACATTATCATGACTTTTTTATTTCCTTAAAAAAAAATGTCCGTAGGTTTATTGTCCCTCCATCATTACAGAACACGTAACCTCTTTAAAGTAACTCTCGTCATCGAAACTTCTTTATAATCACTACATCATTACACGATTTACTTTGGTCATCGAAACTTCTTTATGGAAGAAATAAAACTGACAACATCAGGACTTTCTTAATCCTAGAAAAGAAAAGAATGGTACGTAAGTTTATTATCACTTTATAATTATACGGTTTAATTAGAATGCGAAAAAATTAGAGTAGTTTAATTAGGTAGGAATTCGTACTATGGGGGTCTTCTAACCGTGTCGGTGAGGTGCGGCATCACCCCACACTTTTTTTTTTAACAATACTAATGTGTGCGAACTACGCTTAATTCACAACCGATACTTAGTTTGTTTTTTGCAACCAAGTAAAATGAATTAAACCTTTATATCAATGAAGCTCATACTCATTTATTATCACAACAATTATAAAAGACATCAATTGCACGATATAAAGGGGAGGGGCAACTTCCGAACAAGTCTGTCCAACAATGTTTATTATATCAGTTTTCAAGATTACAACACGCTAGTGTGCTTGGCAAACTCCAAGCCAACACTTAGCCAAATTTACAACAGTAGCAACCCTGCCACTTACGATCGTTTCGTGCACATCCGGCACATTGGACGGTGCTCACACGAGCTACCTTAGCTCAAGTCCAAGTCCGCACCAAAACCGCACCAAAGAGCAACCTGCGTTATCTCCGCGTTCTGCCAAGTTCCAACCGAGTATGCGAGCTCCAAAGGGCAAGAGCGCATGAGTTGTGCGCCTCCCTTCCAACTGCGCACTCTACACTTGTCTACCGAAGATTTGCGAACTCCTTTGATGATGTTCGAGTGATGTTCGAATGATTTGAATGAGCGTTCCACGCCATACATATATAGGCGTTCAACAGTGTTGCGTTGTGGGTGGCAGCCCTTTGGTCGACCCCCAAACTCTTCCATACGCAACCCCCAAACGGTGTCATATACGCGTCGACTGCCCATCGTTCAAGCCACCTCCGCGCGGTATAAGTTCGTTTTCAACCGCATATCGTTCAATGTTCATCGTTCGGGTGTGTCGCCTTGTCGCGTTGTTGTCTATCGTCGCACTGCTGTCCGGTTCGTCGCACTGCCGCCCATCGTCGCACTTCATGTAAAGTCACCTGCGCCCTTTGTCGTGCCGTCGTGCACGCCTGCCTGGTGGGCGCGCGCGCTCGCGCGCCCTCCCGTCGCGATCTCCCAAGGCGTTACATCCTCCTCCACCTGAAGTCGTTGTCGTCCCCGACAACACCCCAAGCATCAATCCATGATATCGACTCTTCCACATATGGCAAACATCCCTGCAACATATGTAGGACTCCATCTCCACCATGTCTCATCTAAGTGACCAACTGCCACCAAGATAGTCCATACCAAAGTATGTCATCGACGTCCATGATCATCGACCACCTGCCACAATATCTCCATGCTGCTTTCCACCATGGAAGGCTGATCCCTCCAACATCAAGCTACATGCCCACTGCAACAATGTGTCAACTCCATCATGTGCAAAACTGCCTATGATATGCCAACAAGTGTTAACACATCACCACCATGTGCCAACATCTCATCAAACTGCCAAGTGCTCAAAGAGAACACTTCTCCATCAAGTGTCAAGTCAAGTGTTTCAAGAGAGCACCTCATCATCAAGTCAAGTGCCTCAAGAGAACACTTCTCTCCATCATGTGTCCTATGTGTCCATCTGCCATGATACTCCAACCCAATGCCAACACATCTCTGCTCACTGACGTCCCTCATGCTCGAACTAGTTGGGTAGCTAATCCAACCATCACGCTCAAATCATGAGAGTGAACATCCTCATGCCACCATCAGTTGTTTCCCAAAACATTTGCCACATCCTGAAATCATCAAGAATAAACCATGCTCAGGTCCATGAAATAATCTCCATCTATCTGCAACATGTCATGATGCTTGATGCCAAGCCATCCCTGCACCATCAAACCTGCTCAACCTGCTTAAGGGACTCACTGCGATGAGCAGCTAACAATGAGCCTCATCTTCTTGTTCCTCTAAGAAGATGTAGAGGGGTGAGAGCCTGAAGGCTCACCCTCACTAATCAATTCGATCCACCTATCAGGATCTTCAATTTCCAACCTTTGTAGATAAGTGACCCGGTCCTCACCTGACCTCACATATACTTCATCATCATCCTCATCCTCAATCACCTCTAGCCTTCTTGTCAAATCCAAGATACTATCTTAAAGTGATTTGATAATCAAGGATTGTTCGGTAAGCTTTGTCTCTGCCTTGGACAAACGCTTACTCATGTCATCCAACTTCTTCTCATCCCCCATCTGCATCACTGCTAACTTACAATCAGGCCTAGTCACACCAAAGGTAGGCACACTTATGGGTACATCTTCCCTTCCATCGTAAATGTACAACTTCTTCAAATGTGGTACCACCATCACATCATATTGCTTCATAAACTCCATCCCTAGTACAACCTCATAGTCATCAATCCTCACTATAGTGAAATCCACCTTCCCAGTCCATTCACCAAGTGTAGTGTCCACCTGTTCAGCCACACCAAGTACTTCGTTCGGAGGAGAGTTCACCGTCTTCATATGTGCCTTGATAGGAACATATTTCAGCCCAACCTTCCTTGCAGTGTCCTCACCCATGAAGTTGTGAGAGGCCCCACTATATCAGCACCTCCAACTTTCATTCGGACTTGGATCCTTCCGAGAGATCACCTCTGTAGCAGCAACAACACCAATAATCTGCATCATACCTACAGAAGCACCTTCATCTTTCACATTAGATCGTGCTATAGGAGCCACCTTTGGTTTAGAGGGACAATTCTTCACCGTGTGTGGACCAGCACAAATCCAACACTTCAAGACTTTCTTTGCCTTCGAACTATCATCTGATTTCGAAGCTTCCTCTTTCTTCTTATCTTTCGGTTTATCGGACTTCTTCTTCCTATCATCAGAAGTCTCATTAGAGTGTTCAACAAACCTGTCAACCGCAACAAAGGATTCTTCAAGTGTACGAATCCTTTGTCTCTTCACCTCATTGCGTGCCCAAGGCTTCAATCCAACAATAAAATTGAATACCTTGTCTCTTTCCACCATATGAGGTAGCTCAAGGACTGCACTTGCAAACTCCCTTTGATAAGTTTGAAGGTTCCCAGTTTGCTTTATAAACTTTATCTTCATCCTAGCTTCCCATGTTTCATCCTGAGGACTAAAATGGGCCTGCAAGGCTCCTTTCATTTCATCCCAAGAAGTGATGTCCGTAGCACTACCATTAGCAATCTGATCCATACTTCTTCTCCAGCACATCTTGGCATCTTTTGTGAGGAATTGAGCAGCAACCTTGACCTTAGTCTCATCATCGGATAAACCCAATCTTTCCAAGTATTGCTCCATGTCCCACAAGAAGTACCCAAGAGTTTTTGCACTCCTTGTACCATCGAATGAATCCGGTTCCTTGACTTTCACATGAGGCGCTCCTCCACCTGAGCCATGCCTCACGGCCTTCTTCAACACTGCTATTTCATCCTTGGCTTCGTCAAGAGCTTTATTCAAGTCCATGATCTCCACTAGACCCTGGTTCCTTGAAGCTTCAACGTCCTTGACCCTTAATTCAATTTGTGTACACGTCAAATCGGTGTACTCATGCTGAGTTCGAAGTTCATCGAGTTCATCTTTCACATTCAAGAATGCCTTTTGTTCTTCCACAAAAAGGTCAATCTTCTTCTCAAAATGATCCTCTAAGTACTTCAACCTTTCCACTACTTTCTGCATTAGCTCAAGAGTAGTATCCATGGGACTACGACTAGACCCTGCATGAGATTAAACCATTGCCAATAGCCTTTTCCTTCTTTGTAATCTAGTCTCGACCATGCACCGGCTTCACCTGCAACCCAAGTCCTTGATGCCACACTTAGAGTGTTTCACCAACCTCTTTCCCTGCAAGAACCTGTTACCACGACCACTTCTTCACAAGTGCACCCACACCTCCTTCGTCACGAGCTCACCAAGCTCTGATACCAACTTCACTTCGGTGAAGTTGTGTAGTAGCTTCTACTTTCAACGCAAGCTCTGATACCAACTGTCACGCCCCCAAGCCTATGGTGGTATTCCAACCGTTCCGGCGAGGTGCGACACCACCCCACACTTTCTTTTTAACAATACTAATGTGTGCGGACTACGCCTAATTCATAACCGATACGTAGTTTGTTTTTCGCAACCAAGTAAAATGCATTAAACCTTTATATCAATGAATCCCATACTCATTCATTATCACAACAACTATAAAAGACATCAATTGCACGATATAAAGGGGAGGGGCAACTCCCGAACAAGTCTGCCCAACAATGTTTATTATATCAGTTTTCAAGATTACAACACGCTAGTATGCTTGGCAAACTCCAAGCCAACACTTAGCCAAATTTACAACAGTAGCAACCCTGCCACTTACAATCGTTTCGTGCACATCCGACACATTGGACGGTGCTCACATGAGCTACCATAGCCCAAGTCCAAGTCTTGCCCAAAACCGCACCAAAGAGCAACCTACGTTATCTCCGCGTTCTGCCAAGTTCCAACCGAGTATGCGAGCTCCAAAGGGCAAGAGCGCATGAGTTGTGCGCCTCCCTTCCAACTACGCACTCTACACTTGTCTACTGAATATTTGCGAACTCCTTTGGCGATGTTTGAGTGATGTTCGAATGATTTGAATGAGCGTTCCACGCCATACATATATAGGCGTTCAACCGTGTTGCGTTGTGGGTGGCAGCCCTTTGGCCGACCCCCAAACTCTTCCATACGTAACCCCCAAACGTTGTCATATACGCGTCGGCTGCCCATCGTTCAAGCGACCTCCGCACAGTATAAGTTCGTCCTCAACCGCATATCGTTCAACGTTCATCGTTCGGGTGTGTCGCCTAGTCGCGCTGCTGTCTATCGTCGCACTGCCGCCCATCATCGAACTTCGTGCAAAGTTGCCCGCACCCTCCGTCGTGCCGTCGTGCACGCCTGACCGGTGGGCACGCGCGCCCGGGCGCCCGGCGCCCGCCCGTCGCGATCTCCCAAGGCGTTACACGTAACCTCTTTAAAGTAACTCTCATCATCGAAACTTCTTTATAATCACTACATAATTACACGATTTACTTTGGTCATCGAAACTTCTTTATGGAAGAAATAAAACTGTAGACAACATCAGGACTTTCTTAATCCTAGAAAAGAAAAGAATGGTACGTAAGTTTATTATCACTTTATATGGTTTAATTAGAATGCGAAAAAATTAGAGTAGTTTAATTAGGTAGGAATTCGTATGATTTTTGTTAAAATTTAGAAGAAATGTTGGGAAATTTGGATTACACCGATTAAATGTCAAGATTTTGGGTGCTCTCATGGTTTTGGATGGTGCTGAATCTATTTCCATTATAAATTCAAACATTTTTATGATCAGAATTAGATTGTGAAAAATAATTTTGTGGATGAATTTGTGGCCTACATAGAAAATGCCATAAAACTGTACTCAAAGTTAAAACTCATCATACAAAAGAATAAAATTAAAATTGTAAATAAAATTAAAAAACAATGCTAATTTTTTTTTTTAGTGAAATCTATTAACTGCAAAAATTGGATATTGCATTATAAAGTATTATGGATATTGCATTATAAAGTATTATGAGTCATTTCGCTCTTTCACATGGGATACCAAACCATAACAAAAAATAGACTGTAGGTAAGGTAGAAGTAGAAATAGACAATTTTAAACATACAAAACCAACATCTATCAAAACTAGATCGAGATGATAGCCCATCTAGCTTTTCACAAAACTACCATCATAAGACAACGGGAAAATTAGTTTTGTTGTTTTAAATTCCTCTTCAGAATATTGTAAAATTCCTTAAGGATTCATAAGGTTAATTGCAAGTTTTAACATGATTTTTTGAGTGTTTTTATGTAAATTTCTTGTACAAATTAACATAAACAAATGATTGAACAACAACACATAACAAACATGAACAACACCAAAACAATATCACAACAACACATGATGAAGGAGTTCACCCCGTCTGGGCTACATCTCCTTGGTTTAGCTTCCAATGGCTTTACCCTCTCTATTATGCCCAAAAGTGTGAATACATCAATTACAATGCTCAAACAACTCTGGAACTTGCTCCAATGGCTCTAGAATGCCCAAAAATACTCGTCAAGCCTCCTTCTGCTCCTGAATTGGTAAAAAACTGAAGAAGTTGTGGCTTCCTCTAGCTCTTGCACTATTTTCTCTACAATTTCCCTAAAATCTGAAACCATCCTACAAATTCACCTCCAATTCCGCTAACTGAGCATTGATTTTGCCTAATTCCGAGTGGATTTTTCAGATGGATTAAATGTTCAATGAGGCCTTAATCTTGAAAATTTAGGTCATGTGGGGGGCCATGTGCCCGGGGCTAAGGCCAACAACTCGCCCTCGCTGACCAAGCCCCAACTCTGCTTCGTCTGTGGTGCTATTAGCTGCACGCACCCAAGGGTTGGGCCACGTGGTTGGACCCTTTCCCGGATGGTGCCAAACTTCAACTTTAAATATAAGTTGCATATCAATATATAATAAGAAACAAAGTATGGTGTGTTGGTTATACTTGGCGCTTGGAGTTTGGAGGTCGTGGGTTTGAACCTCACTATTGATGCCTGGACCTTAACCCAATTTCGGTGGCCCTTGGGCTGCTACGCAATGGTCCCTGGCCATGCCACGTGGCACCTTGTGATTGGCTACCCACCAACCAATGAAAACTTGCCAAGTTTTAACCAATGAAACCATGCCACTTGGCATTACTTGATCCACTAGAGGAAACATAGTCAATGCACAGTCACCTTGCCATGTAGGCATGCCTAGTCAACAGTACAAACTGCTGACAGGGCTGCCTGCATATCTTTTTTAAAAATTCACATGTTTAAGAAAATGAACAAAACATGTTTCTAGGAGCATACGGAATTCGTTTCAGGGGAAATGAGTTGCAATGGATTCAGAACGATGAGAACTATGCTGTCGTTTCGGTTCCACTCCAATCCGACAAATTTTAATTTTGAGCAAAATTTTGAGCACTTGATCATTCTTCACCATTGGAAGCTTTTGGACCCCAAAATATCACTTTCAGTTATTTAGCAGGTGAGGGTACAATTCCCTCACCTTTCCAATCTCGATCCATTTGTCCTTGGAAGGATTTCTTCCTTTGAGCCCCACCCAAAGGTAGTCCACACTCCCTCGTTTTGAAGACCTTGTTCCTCTGTCAAGAATGGGGTCTTGTTGTAGTTCATTAAGGTATTCAAGAGAAAAATCCTCAATGGAAGGATTTTTAACATTATCTCCTTGATCTTTAATAAAAGGAGGCTCATACAACCTTATGTTCTCAACATTAACAACAACATAAATTTGCATATATGAAGGCAACTCCAACCTGAAGGCATTGTCACCAATCTTTTCTAGAATTATGAATGGACCATATCGAATTGGTTTAAATTTCTTAGCTTCTCTTGGAGCCTCTTTTTGCTAATGTGAAGCCAAACTTCATCACTGACTTGGAAATTGTGATCTACATAATGCTTGTGGTGCCTTGCTTTGTACTTGCGGTGGCTCTTTTCAAGTTGATCTTGAATTGTTTGAGGTACCATTTGGAATCACTCAATGAAATTCTTGGCTTTGTCCATGTCACCATCAATAGAAACATCCTTCTTACCAAGATGCTACAACAAATTATGATGCAAATGGTAATCAAATTCCCCTACTTGGTTCTCTTGACTCAAGCTTAAATGTACACTCTTAAAGTATGCATATTCCTGAACATAACTTTCATGCAAAACATAATTATGCTTGAGTAAAGTATCTGTACTATAATAGGCCTAGACAACATATCAAAAAACTTATTGTAAAAACCTTTCTTATACCTTATCACCAAGTGGAATTGTTGAAGAAAAACGATCCAAGGAAAGTGCCTTGATCGCTGCAACTTTGTTTGTGCACCTTTGAAAATGACATGAAATTGGCTTACCATATTGCATGAGGACTGCACCCATGGCATAGCCACTTGCAAGTACATGAGCTAAATCAATCTTTGCTTTCAAGACATCAAATGCCTTTTGTTTCTTGCCTCCCAACTAGAAGACCTTTTCCACACTAGTTAATGCATGCAAACGAGTTGCGATAGAAGAAAAGTTAGTAATAAACTTTCTCCAATATTGGGCTACTCCCAAAAAACTTCTTACTTCAATGAATATCTTGGGATTTGGCCAATTCATCATGACATCAATCTTGGAGGGGTCTATCTTCAACTCACCTCCTCCAACAATATGCCTCAAGCACACCAAAGAAGTTTTACCGAATTCACACTTTGGCATCTTAAAAAAAAAACTGTTCTTTCTTCAAGACATCAAGTACTTTTCTCACATGCATGACATGTTCATCAAGAGATTTTATGAAAACTAATATGTCATCTAAATAGCCTATCTCATCTGGAAATGGCTCCAATACATCATTCATCATATACACGAAAGTAGTAGGAGCATGGCAAAGACTAAAAATAATAACTAGCCATTCAAACATACCTTGCTTTGTTTTTAATGTCGTCTTCCATGTGTCCCCTTCAACAATTCTACTTTGATGATAGCCACTCCTTAAGTTCCACTTAGTGACATGCCTTCCATTCTTCTTGGGCACTAAAACAATAGGTGACCCATATGGTGAAAGAGATGGCCGTATGATCCCTTTGTTCAATAACTCTTGGGTTTGCTTTTGTATTTCTGCATTTTCCATTATTGACATCCTGTACATGCCATTGTTAGAAAGATGAAAATATTGTTTCCATGGTATTTCATGTTGGATTCCCCTCTTGGGTGGTAATCCCTTGGGTTATTGAAACATCTCATCATTTTGATTAATCACCATAGTCAAATCAGATTTCAATTTTGTATCACAACCTTCAAACGTTTCATAATCAACATCATTCTTTGGTTTGATCATAAGATGCACTAAATTCTTGCTTGAATTCACTAGTCTTTTCATTTTCCCTGCATTAACTAATGAAAGATTTAGTTTCTTGTGATGAGCTCTCACAATATACTCCACACCATCTTTGAACAAGTGGTACTTGTTTTCATGGCGATAAAAGATTCTTTTTCTACAATATGTTTCAAGCTTATGTAATAATGAAACAAATTTCAAACATAGTTCCCCATGTTTCAAGCTTATGTAAAAATGAAACAATTCCCACTTTACCTCTTGTGATTTTCATTTTTTTTATCATCCTATTTCTACTAGATGAGCCTTGGCTTTCTCATTCCATCATCACCATTTGCTTAGCCGATCATACAATTTCTCTTGGTTGTTTTACCCTTTCCCAAGGAACCAATGCGATGAGTTGTCGTATTAGCCTACCTCTTAATCTTTATATGTTTTGAGAAGTTTCATCATGACCGGAACTGGTTACTACCTTTTATACCACTCGTTCCTCCAACATGATTCCTCTTTGAACTCTTTTTAGATTCCCAAAACATGAGAAGTGTTGGGTTGTGTTATATTATTTCCATGACTAGCCCACCTAGTTAACAAGAGGGTAGAGCCCCCCCTTTGTTGTGTCGATTGCGCAACAGGGGGGGATTTGAGGGGGGCGGGCCTACCTATGGTTTTGTACGTGATGGTTTTTGTTCCATGGTATTGGATGCTTCAACATGTATAAATCTTTATTGTAACTTTGAAAGGAACATAACGAAAAATCAATCTGGTAATCCCCGTTTTGGGATCTAGGGGAAAATCTATGTGTATATGTATTTTATGTGTTATGCTCTCACATTTTTTATTTTCTATGTTTTATAATTCGTATGAAGGTAATTTCTATATGGGATTAATACCTACATTTGGTATCAGAGCTGTTTTGGCTTCAAGGGGACACCTTTGTTACTGGGGGTTTTCGTTCGGGCCTATGGTAGACCCTATTCAGTGGGAGATCTACGTGATCGGTTCTATTGGTGAAAGAAGATGGCAAGTAGTGGAAAGATAGAGATCAAGAAATTTAATGGTCAGATTTTTGAGTTGTGGAAACTCCAGATGGAGGATCTATTGGTGGATAAAGATCAGTGGATCGTGGTAGATTCAGGTACTAAACCAATGGGATTGTCTGATGAAGAATGGAAGAAGTTGGATTGGAAGGAAAAGAGCACAATATGATTGCGTGTCTCAAATTTAGTGTTGCTGAATGTATCAGGGGAAGCTATGGCGAAGGCTTTGTGGGACAAGTTAGGGACTTTGTACCAATCTAAGTCTCTGGTGAATAAACTCTTCCTGCGGAAAAAGCTGTATAACCTGAGGATGAAAGATAGAGACTTGGTGACAGAGCATATGAATGCATTTAATACTATGGTAAGTTAGTTATTATCTATTGATATTAAAATTTCAGATGAAGATAAGTGCATTAGTTTGTTGTGTTCTCTATAAGATTCATGGGATAGTTTGGTTATTGCAATAGGTAGCAATGCAACTGCCTTGTAGTTTGATGAAATAGTCTCATCCTTGCTGATGAAGGAGATGAGACGGAAATGTATGGAAAGCCAAAATGGTGATGCCTTGTCTGTACGAGGACTATCCCAAAATAGAAACAAAAATAAGTCATCGAGTGGGAGATCTAAATCTAGAGGGAGATCTAAATCTCTAGGAAAACCTGTAAAGGTGGCGTGTTGGAAATGCGGAAAGGAAGGGCACTACAAAAGGGGCTATAAATCTAAAGCTCTTGACAAAGCAAAGGGATATGATGATGCTCCTTCTGTAGAATTGAAAACCACCTCAGATGAAGATGAGGATGTGTACTTGGCTTCTTCAAGTACATATGTATATCATGAGGCATGGTTGATTGACTCAGGTGCATCCTCTCACTTCACTCCCCATAGATAGTGGTTCTGCAAGTATGAGAAATACGATGGTGGTGATGTATTCTTGGGGATGATAGGAAGGCTAGAATCGCTGGTCGTAGAAAAGTAACGTTGAATTTGCAAGGTGGAAGGGTTAGAACACTTTCGGGTGTTCTGCATATTCCTGCATTGGTCAAAAATCTGATTTTTGTAAGAAAGATGGATGATGTAGGTGTAAAAATAGTGTTCGAGAAGGATACCTGCAAGATGGTTCGGGAAGCACTGGTATTGATGTGGGGAGTTCAGATTGGAACTCTATACAAGCTACAAGGTAGCACTGTTGTTGATGGGTGCAACAGTTCTGTGGTTCCTGAAAGTGGAGTAGAAAATATAGTGGTCTCTGGAGTGAAGACCATGCTATGGCATCAAAGGCTTGGACATATTAGAGAGAAGGGACTTCGAATACTTCATGGTAAAGGTATTGTAGAAGGTATGAGTAATAGCTCTTTGGATTTTGATTTTTGTGAAAAATTGTGTATATGGGAAGCATAATTGGGTGAGTTTCCCCTCTCGTGGTAAGGGGGTGAAACAAATATTAGAGCTTGTGCACAGTGATGTGTTTGGACCTGTGAAGGTTCCATCACTGGGTAAGTATATATACTATGTATCATTTATAGATGACTTCTCAAGGAATACATGGATATATTTCCTTAAGAAGAAATATGAAGTCTTTGATAGGTTTAAAGAATTTAAAGCTCTGGTGGAAAACCAAACAGAGAAGAAGGAAAAGGTGTTTAGGTCAGATAACGCTGGAGAGTTTTGCAACAAGGAATTTGAAGAATTATGTAAGAAGTGTGGTATAGTATGGCAGAAGAATACTCCATACACACCTAAGCAAAATGGAGTTGTAGAAAGAATTAACAAGACGTTGATGGAAGGGGAAAGAAGCATGCTCATTGGTGTTGGGTTAGGACACGAATTCTTGGCAGAGGCAGTGGAGACAACATGTTAACTGGTCAGCAGATCACCTTCATCAGCATTGGAGGATAAGACTCCACAAGAGGTATGGATTGGTAAGAAACCCTCTCTTTTACATATGAGCGTATTTGGATGTGATGCATATGTACATGTTCCAAAGGTGAAAATAACCAAATTGGGTAGTAAATCTGAAAAGTGCATCTTTATTGGGTATAAGGATGGTTTAAAGGGTTATAAACTTTGGAACCCAGTAACAAGGAAGGTTGTGTACAACTGAGATGTGGTGTTCAGAGAGGTGAAAGATGTTATTAAACATGAAGTCCAACCAAAGGAACCTAATAAGAGAGAGTTTGGGCTTAAGGAGGAAGAATCAGACTCTAAAACAGAGGAGGAATCAAAAGATGAAGAGCCACAAACTCTGGGTGTGATAAGATCAGTTCGAGAAAGAAGGCAACCAAAAAGGTATAGTCCATCTGCTTTCTATTCAAATTTTTCTTTATCTATTACTAATGATGATCACAAAACTGTGAAGGAAGCAGTAGATTCAGAGGATGGAAAACTCTAGAAAGAGGCCATGGTTGATGAAATGGTATATTTGCACAAAAATTAGCTTGGGATCTAGTGGAGTTGCTGGTTGGAAGGAAACCCATTGGTAGCAAATGGGTGTTCAAGAAGAAGACAAATGCAAAATGAAAGGTGGAGAAATAAAAAGCTCAGTTGGTAGCAAAAGGTTATTCCCAGGTGTTGGGAATTGATTTTGGTGATATTTTTCTCCTATTGCCAAGGTAGCTTCTATTAGATTACTTTTATTAGTTGGTATTGCTTTTGATTTTGGGGTAGAACAGATGGATGTAAAGACATTATTTCTTCATGGGGATCTAGAAGAGGAGATCTACATGAAGCAACCTGAAGGTTTTGCGGTGAAGGGTAAGAAAGAACTGGTATGTAAGTTAAAGAAGTCTCTATATGGGTTAAAATAGTCACCAAGGATGTGGTATCATAAATTTGATACATTTATATAGGGACTTGGCTTCACCAGAAGCAAATTAGACCACTGTGTGTATTTTAAATTAGTTGGTGACCATGTTATTTATCTAGTCTTGTATGTGGATGATATGTTGTTGGTTGGAAATGACAAAGAAATTATCTAGGATTTGAAGACCTAATTGTCCTCCAAATTGGATATGAAAGATCTTGATTCTTCAAACTATATTTTGGGCATGGAAATTAAAAGAGATCGAGAAAAGTGGAAGCTCTGGTTAAACCAGAGGAAGTATGTTGAGACAATATTGTAGAGGCTTAATATGCAGGATAGTGAACCGGTGAAGGTTACTATTCCTGTAGGTGTGAGGTTATCTGCTGAACAGTGTCCCAAGACACAAGAAGAGGAAGAGGACATGTCCCATATTCCATATGCAAGTGCAGTCGGTAGCCTGATGTATGCAATGGTTTGTACTAGACCATACATTGCACATGCAATTGGAGTATTGAGCAGGTTTATGTCAAAACTAGGGAAGGAGCATTGGACAACAGTGAAGTGGGTTTTCAGGTATTTGTGTGGCACTAGTGATTATGGTTTGTGCTACCAAGGAAGACTAGGATTGGACATAGTGTTGGATATTCATGGCTTTGTTGATGCAAACTAGGCCAAATATCTGGATAAGAGAAGATCTACAAGTGGGTATGTATTTAACCTATTTGGAGGTGCAATAAGTTGGATGAGTAAGAAACAATTTGTAATGGCACTATCAACTATAGAGGCAGAATACATGCTAGCCACTCATGCAAGCAAGGAAGCAGTTTTGTTGCAGAGATTGCATTCAAGTATGGGGTTAGTACAGGGGGTTATAAGGATAGACTGTGACAACCAAAGCGCAGTTTTCTTGGCAAAGAACCCTGCTTATCATTCAAAGATAAAGCACATTGATGTTCAGTATCACATTGTGAGGGATATGATAGAAGAAAAAAAGGTGTTGCTGGTAAAGGTGAACACTTTGAAGAAGAATACTACAGATGCATTGACAAAATTTGTGAGCTCTGAGAAGTTCTCTTGATGTAGAGAAACAATGAGCGTTGCAGGGTTGGATAAATGACTAAGCTTTCTTGTGGAAAGAAAAAAAAAGTGGGAGAATGTTGGGTAGTGTTATATTCTTTCCATGACTAGCCCACCTAGTTAACCAGCGGGCAGGTAACCCACCTCTACAGGGTTCGAGGCAGCTCCCTAGGAATTTTGTTTTGTACCTTATATTAGGTTGGGTGGACCTACCTATGGTTTTGGACGTGATGGTTTTCAGTCCATGGTATGGGATGCTTCAACATGTATAAATATGTATTGTAACATTGAAAGGAACATAATGAAAAATCAATCTGGTAGTCCTGGTTTTGGGATCCACGGGAAAATATCTATGTATATGCTCTCGCATTGTTTATTTTCTATGTTTTAGAATTTGTATGTAGGTAATTTCTGTACGGGGTTAAAACCTACAAGAAGATTGTCGAACTTTTGTCTTTTCAAACTCATTAAAGTAAATGAAAAAACATCTTCTGAGTATAAGTTTGAACCTTTTCTAGACTGGGATAAACTATTTATGAAAAAGGAATACTTTAATCAAACATGACTAAAAGGTTCTACTGAGCATCATTTTATGCCTTTTTGAACTCAAGAGACTAAATTTACGAAAGAAACCTTTGGAATTTTATTTTTTGCCTCTTTTTCAAACTCTATAACACATGAAAAAGAAGTCAAGTTATACCTTCGTTGGACTCTCACAATCATCAAACAACATTGGACTCATCGAACATGATGAGGTTGAACCACTCATTTTCAAGGTTTGTTAAATATACTCAAAAGGATTCATCCGAAGGATGAACTTATAGATCAAGAATATGTTATCCTCGTCAAGCTTGTAAAAAATAAAGAGGTATTGACAAGAAATGGTTGGGGAAATTGGGAAAATGGTGTACTTAACCTATTAATGGTAGTGAGTTCCTCTTGAACATGACACTCTTTCACTTCATCTGTATGACTGTTGGGTTGGGAAATATGCTTTCCTTTTTGGCTAATCACACCATATCAAAAACCTTGGTAATCGTTTTTGGGTCAGTGCTTCCAACTCCATAAAGTGTCACCGATATGTCAAGAGAATTCATTTAGTTAACATATGCTACAATACCTTAAGCCTTCATTCATGTATTCCTTTCCTGAACCAACCCTACATCAAAAATTTTATCTCAAATATTAATACTTGTTTCATGTCGTTGATGAGGGATACATCAAGTCCCTCCTGGAACGGGTCGCTTCCTGTCGAAATCAACTCATTATCTAGGAAGTTGGCTTAGAATTTACTTTCATTACCTTATAGCTTGCATACATCAACGCCAAGTTTCCTCACTTTCATCAACATATTTTCATCACTGGCCTTCGACCAAAATATTCTGTGTGGTGTTCGAATTCAACTCATCCATTCACCCCAGATAGATTGTACTGTAGTACCTTGAGAACCATTATCATTATCGGTGGTTTCTCTCATGTCTGTTAATGACTTACATCATTGGTTGGTAATCAAATAGTGTCTACCATGTACGACTTCAACTCATTTAATCACATGGTTAGACTTGTATTATTGAGTGAACGAGGTAGAAGACCCCAGATCTAGTTTCATCCATCTGGGATGCATTTTCAGGATTCATATCAAAATCATAGAGTATGATGGCTATGATCATTCCAAAGGTTATCCAAGCACTAGCCCACACTTTATCATTAGTGGATGAGACTTATTAATCATTTTACATGTATTATTGGCTTATATGTTGAGCATGTGTATGCCTCCTTCAAAAATGATATCATGATGATAATATGTATTGTAATAGATGACGATCTCAACCTAATTTGTTCTTTATCTAGACTTGTCAAAGGTAAAGAACTTCAGTCCTCAGCCACTGCTTCAGATTTTGTAATTTAGGGGGCAATCTGTTGTAAGAAATTTTGTCACATCTGTTCAATAAGCATGAAAACTAGATCAATAAACATCCTTGAACACTTTGTCACAATCCCTTTACAAAACCCTAAGCATCATTTCTCCAAAAAAGTCCATTTTTCTGGGAAAATTTGCTTAAAAACAATGGTTTTAGCCCCAACACACCTTGAATGATTGACTGCATGCATTGGGTGCAATTTTCATAGATGAGAACTTGCAATGATCAATGCATGTTGCTCCCTTCTACAAGTGTGCTGATTCGAGAAATTCAGGAAAATTAAAAAATATTTTCGAAGCCTCTTCTTTCAGAAGCTTCTAAGGTGTTTTAATTATTTAGCATGGATAGAGATCTTAAATTCCTATCTAATCCTACACTAGTGGTCTTATCTCTTATCCCTTGATCTCATCCTCCCCTTCATATGTGGATCTCAAGCCTAGATTGGTAAATCCTAAACTACCACATTCACCCTATAAATTTACTACGTCCCATAGAGTCTGGGTTGGATTTTGGAGATTTCTAGTACCCTCATGCTACTACTTTGAGCTTAAGGAATCACCATCCATTTACATTAGGTTTGAGTGTGAAGGTTTTATTTGCAGAAAGGAAGAACAAGTCAATTGGGGAGACATCTACAAAGTCAACTTCTATATATGATTACAACTCTCTCCTTTATTTATTAATACAAACAATAATTTGTTTTCCTATACTTTTGTCGTGTTGATGCTTATGTATTTTGATGCCATGTTGACTCATTGAATAGAGATATTGGATAGCGTGTGGAGATAGGATTGGAGCTTACAAGAAAAGAGGAGAGAAGAACTTGCTACGAATTCGAGGTAGGTTCCTTTTATGTATTCCAATATATCTAAGGAAAACATTGATTATTTTTGTCCCTTGTCATTCTAGATCAAACCATTAGATATAGGGAATTCATTTTTGTCCGCAGAAGTGAAATTCCATATAACAACAACCATAAGAAATTTGATCCACAGGGGGATTTCTTTCAACAATCTTTCCTGAAACTCGTACTTGAATACTGCTTCATTTTTGGAAAAATACTAGTGGTTCTCCACAACAAATTCAACAATATAAAATTCCAAGGTTGATTGGACACAAAAGTCAATAACTCTAGTTAACTCAATGTCTAACCGATGCAATGTGACTAGGTCAGCTGTGGTCCAATTTTTGATTATGCAACCATGATATTAGGTTACAGATTTATGCTAGAATCTACTCAAGCAGTTGTATAAATCCTTAGGAAAATTACACCAAAAAATTTCATACTGATCACCTGTAGGTTTTGCAAATATGATTTCATCCTTAACACACTATAAGTTCTTCTGTCTTAGTTGAGCTTGCTATAGGATAAATGGATAAAGCTTCTCACACCACCACTCTTGAATATCACCTTTGAGAATCCTTAACAACACGATGTAGATCCCCTCAAAATACTTAGGTCTCGACAATGGAACCATTTTCTATTGAATGATTTTATCAAGTTGACCCAGGGTTCGACCTCTTGTTTCCAACAAAGAATTTCATTGTAGTCTAGTGCAACATCGAAATTTTTATTCCTCTGCAAAGGAGAAATGTCTCACCCAATTCATTTTGAGATTGGTAAAGATAATGGGGATTAATAGATAGTGTCAAGGAAGGATTATCACATAAATTCTCCATTATTTAAATTTTTACAAAAAATTCACATGATTATTCTAAGATCTCCATATATTCAAACCCATAATAATTTCATGCACAAAAATGTAGAATTAAACCACACAACACTCCTCATATATTATATTTATCAATGGGATATTACAAGCTAGATCTGCGAAGACTATGCAAGTTCCATTCAATTTTACATCAAAATAGAAAACATAACAAGAGTGGATTGCAACGGAAGAGTTTAAATCTTAGTTCAACAACATGTCAGCAAAGTTCTCTCTAATATATCTTCTCAAATCAATCTATGTGATTTTTATATATTTGCTCCACTACTTTGATCTCGCTCACTTGATTTGGTCCACTTTGATCTCATTGATAGAATCAGGTGCTTTGGTCCATATTCGCTAGATCCTTTCAAAACTAGTTCTTGGATCCTTCTTTCATGGATTTAGCAAGTCATAAGATAACTGCTTTTGATATCTTCCTACCACCTTTTTTTTTTCTTGGCTTCCATCCCATTTTACCTTTTTTCTTTCCTTCTTCTGCAAGTCTTTTCCAGCCAAAATTTATCAAGACTTCCCAATAAATGAGGAACCCAATAGGCACTGACCACATCCCATTGTCTCACCCTCAAGTCAATCCTATGTCCATACACTCAACTCTTCTTGTGCTTTCACAACTTTTGTTGACACTTCTCCTCTCTATTTCACTCCTACATTATCAAATGAAGGACCCAACACTTAGATTATTTTGAGATGAACATGCATAAATACTTTATTTTTGTATGTACATTAGTCAAATGATATCAATGTAATGGTTTTAATCCATGAGAAGGAAACTATATCACCATAACTGCAATGATGATGGTTCATGGAAAATTAATAATCACTTGTCATGATCAATAAAGGTTTGTGTTCAATGAAAAATCACTTGTTGTGATTAAGGTTGGAAATAATGTTTAATATTGGGCAGGGGTATATCAATATTAAGGCTAACAATTTTATGCCAAATTATAATTTCAATCAATATTTGGTTTCACTATGTGATAAATCACTATCGTAACATGTGAAACAAATGAATAAATCAACATGTAACACACACATCATGAGCAACATACACATGAGCCACAAAAGGTTTAATGTGGAAACCTTTCTAGGAGAAAAAAACACCAAACATTTTTTGCATTATGATTTGCATTATAATGTAAAATATGTGCTCCTACTCTTTTTACATCAACATTTGTGAGACACCATTCATAGGAAGAACTAACTCCCTTATATCTATTTCTATCACTCTCTAGCATGCAATACCAAATCCCTTCTTTTGTAGTCACTTGATCATATTAACAGAAGCATCAACTGAAGCATCGACTTCTTGGATTTTTTGCAACACAAACTTGAAACTTCACAAATTTATGAAAGAAAAAACTTGCAGGAGGCACCAACCCCTAATCTCTATTCAGATATCCACCAAGATGGAAGCTCCAACTCCCTTTTTTGTAGGTTCCAACCCACACTCAATGAGGAACTTAATACTTTATTTTTTGGCACCCACTTGGTCCTGGTTTTCTCTTTGTATTCATCAAATTAGCCCTCTATTCTCAAGTGCACAACTTAACCTTCTCCTCACTCTAACCATTATGTAGTAGCACTCTGTTATCTTCTCTTAGACCTCATTCACTTAACATGATCACTCTTAGCCCCTTATTTGTTCCACATGCACTCTCAACCTCTACACAACATATCACTCTCACACTGGAATCTATTGCAATATGCCCACTTTGCACAATTTCATCCATGGTTTTGTTCCTCTGCTGCACAAGGAATGATGTTGTCTCTGTAAGCTCATCATCCTATTTGAGAGCATACTAAAACATGGGATCCCATTTATTCATTGCATCAAACTACTTGGCCATTGCAACAAAGTTAACTCATAGGATGGGAAATTGAGTGTTTTTCATACCAAGAAATAATTCTTAGCCAATCTGTGTATTCTAGTAAGGCATTCCATGCTTATTAATTTCCTAGACAACTCATACTGTACTTTAGGCATGGCTTTCGTGGTATGTGGTTAGATTTTCTGTACCCAACAATATTTTCCATTGAGTTCTTTGTGGTGTATAAGGAAACTTAGGAGTGGCTTGTTTCTATTTTATTCAAGTTCATTTTTCACATCGTGGTCATATGCTATCTTGATCTAGAGCTATCAAAAATTGCCATTTACTCCAATTCTCAATTCTAGTTTCCGACCTATTCATTGCTCATCACCCTGCTATGGTAGAATTCTACAAATGGTGGACACTACCAAGTAGAACACAACATAGATCTCGACTTGTTCAAGCTTGTATAATACAAATATGGAAACTAAACAAATTTTGGCATAACTACCAGATATGGAGGAATCATCACCAAAGTTGTCAACCCATTCAACCCTATTAAACATATGTCTACAAGTTCTTTAGCCCTTGAATCCATTTTTTTCACAACCCTCTTTCATTATCATTAGTCCAAAGTGCTTAAGTTCACAATGCTGAATGGTAAAACCAAAGGGATAAATTCTCGTGATTAACATTATTTACCATGATAGGCCTAGGGTCACTTAATACACAAACACGCTGCAAAACCATCGAAAAAAATCTCCTCAACACCTCTTTGAAATATAGCCCCAAGGTACATGAATTATTCTTTAGTGCCCTCAGTCACACAACTGCACATAACCACATCCTGAGATTTCCTTTAGACCCTGGACTTCCCTCTGGGATGACTTGTATTGTGGGGTCGCAAACCACACACATTTTCCAATGAAAACCCTACAAGGATTAACTGTAATTGCCACCACATTTCCTTTGTGCCCTGCCACTTAGTTAGCCTGGTTAGGTCAATTCCTTTATCAAGTTTTATATTAATGGATTTGCCCTTGTGTCATTAATTTTTATGGAAAGCCTTATCAAGCTTTGGGCAGTGGTCTGGAGACTAGCCCTGAAAAAGTGGCTCAGATTTGAGGTCACATGCTCAGAACTAGGAAATCTGGATTGCATTCATTAGGAGGTATGATAATGCATGTGATTAGAGGGTCAAAACCAATGTATTTCCCTGTTACACAAGTGAATGGGATCCCAAATCATTAAAAATGCAAGTTAGCTCAGGGTTTGGGCACCTGGAGTGGTTGCTTAGCTCAGGTTTCAGTTTTTCGACTCCACTTCCTTAATGAAGCTAAGAGGTTGGGTGATGTAATATTATCCCTTAGCTACTATTTACCATGGAAGGCCTGTGAAAGTGGGTAAATGTGGTAGGTGTTGTCACAATATATTCAGTACCACAACAAGTCCTGCTATAATATGTTAACTGCTTCATGAGTTGTACTCATCGTCTATTACTAAGATTTGACCTCTATATTTCCCATTGGTTTATTGATGTGTCTTTTAAATCCTTTTCCCAATAGTTTAATTTACCCATGGAATGATTTCAATCAATTCAGGATCAACCTTGCATGCCATGCTTTGAGCAAAGACACATGATTGTTGAGTAGAAGCCATATAGGAATATCTACAACAACTCATAGGTTAACCCTGAAATAAGTAGTAGTCAAATATGACATAGAGAACAATTTGATAGATAACATAATATAGATGTGAAAATAGATGGATATATAAGTGTCCAAAAATCTAGAAGGCTTGGATAATTAACTTGGGTCTCCATTATCAACACCTAGACACCTAGATAAAATCCGTAATCCAAATACTTGAGAGAACAACGAATAATCTAAATTCAAGAAAAATGACGTGAGAAAGAAATAACATGGATATGTATACCAATAATACACCTGAAAGAAAATATATAACAAAGTTTTGGATCTGAATAGTCATGGTAGAAGAGAAAATCTAGAATTTGGTACACCATAATAATTTCCATCAAATTGTTGTCGAGATTCATATATAATGAACTCAAAAAATTTGGATACTTGCGAAACTTATGTGAAAATTTCCATGTCAATATACATGACATCATACCAAGTCACCTACCACATAATCCATCAATTCAATATGACTAATAAATTAAATCAGCTAGTGGCCATGAGAGATGACATGTAATATGACATGTTAGCATGACATGTCATATTACATATCATCAGAAATGCACTAAAAAATTCTTTGTTTTTTTCCTAGTTTCTTTTTGAAGCTATGGAATTTTAGGTGAAAGAAAAATTTAAATTCATATATCTCAAATCGAAGATCCAAAAGTTTCAAATAATGATATATTAAGTTTATCGAGATTCAGATATCTATAATTTGAGAGTAAGAAGTTTTGTGTAAACAAATCTAACCCTAACATAGATTTGCATAGATAATCTATAAGAAACCTCCTCTAGATATATATTTAAATAATCCACAATTCATATTGATATGTATACATGATTTAGATCCAAATTACTTGTATCTATACAACTAAAATCTTGGAAAAAATACATATGGTTAAACACTTTGAATCTTTGATACAAATTTCATGATTAAGACTTTTTCTATGATTTTTTTTCATTCTATAAAACAATGGGAAATTTAATAAGATCAAATGATATGAAAAAATTATTTTTAAAGGAAATACTCTACATCAAAATGATTGAAAACTTATGTAAAGTTATGAAAATTTATTTCGTATGATAAATTTAACCAGAATAAATTATAAAAACATTTACATTTTTTTTTTAAATTGAGAACCAACCATAATAAATCATAAAAATAGAGAAAACAAAGAAAAATCTATAGGGTCCCCATTATTTTATGAAAATTCTATAATAATGGGGTCTTGTTTTACAACTACAACAATTGGAAACCCATAAGAAGAACCAATCATCCCTATCATGATTGATATAGGATCATATTAAGCTATCTAAAATTCAAAGACTAATATTCACTTTAAAGCATTTCCAAATAATTTTTGATAGCCTATTATACTTGATTTTCCTAAAATAATATTTTTTTTCAATTTCAAGTACTCATAACTCACTATTTTTCCCACAGAGCTCACTTTATTGATTAAATTTGAAAACTTTATTTAATATGACGAGCTATGAAAGAAGCCAAAGAGCCAAATATTTTCTATCCATCTAAAATTTGCATGCTTGTGTTCCTCATCTCCTTACAACTTGGCATTGTTTTGCTACTGATGATCATCCATAGCCCTAAATAAAATGCCCTAATATCATACAAGCATGGCCCTCACTACCAATGAGCATCCATAACTCTAACAAGATTACTTGTACTTCCCATATTTCTTGAAGTGTTTTCAACTTCTTATTTTCTTTAATAACATTTTGTTAACCCTCTTGATTTGTATATAATAATTGGATTATAGGAAGTGGGGTAATACAAGAGCTATTTTGATTAACAATGAATTTGAGTATAAAAGCTTAGTCAAAGGGTCTATTTTCACTTTTAGAGATTACTAATATTACTCTATCTCTTTCAACAAGTGAAGCTCATACAAAAATAATAGATGAGGCTTTTCAAAAAAATAAAAGTAATAGGTAGGAATTTTCCTAAGAAATAATATTTTTAAATATAGTAATAATAAAATATAAGATACTTATACAATCAAAGAAGTTGTCATACTAAAATTTTAGAATGCTATTATAAAACTTTAGGTAAACACCCTTATTGTTTCATGAAAAATAAATTGTTTCCAATCATGAACTATAGTTCTTTTATAAAAACAACCTACCATTAATGCAATTTCTACGATCAATTAAATATCATCAATTTTTTACAAATATGATTGAAATTAGAAAGGTAAATATATAAAAAAAAGTCAAAAATAGATTAAAATTTTAAAATAAATTATATAAATATAAAATAAAAATTCTCCCTAAAAGGGACTTATACAAAATATTTCTTTAAGATTTAGTTACTCATGGGGAGGTTTTCTAAATCTCCCTCCAATGATTTTAAAATATGTTTTAAAAGACCACTATTTTCATAAATTTGAAATGAACCTAGCCAAAGGTGTTGAAATTTTGTGTGTTTTCCTTTCACTTCACGAGCTTTGTCACATTTTAGGACCAAATCTCCAACTTTTAAACCCCTATAACTGACCAAGGACTTATCAAACTACTTTTTAATTATATCGTAATGCATGCTTATTTTATTCCTTTCCTTTTCTCATTCTTCATCTATTTTTTCTAATGTTTCAATTCATTTTTGCATTATAGGACATGTATCTTCCCTAGTAGTTTGGTCTAGTTGCAAGGAATAGTACCATGGGCAAAATAATATTTAATATCATTATATAAGGAATAAATGGAAATAGGAACATAATATTCTTTTTTAGTTTTACCTTCAATTACTTATCTCCACCCAATTATTCCTTTGTCTTAGATCCTTCTGATTATGTTGCTAACCCACATAATCATTGGCTTCACACAATTTTGGTAGTTTTAATTTCTAAATCATATCCATAGAGCGTCATAATATTATTTTCTCTTTGGTCACATAACTACTTTTGTTCAAGCATGCATCACACTAATGGATGTGGAACAATTACCTCAGTATGACATTTAAGCAAATATGGTATAAAATGTTTTACTACCTTAAAGATAACAACTATCTAGTTATCCACTTAAGGATAATTAAGCTTCCCCCCCTAAAATCACAAAATCATGAATGCTATTGGTATTTAGTTAACTATATTTTTTGAGTTAAAACTATGTCAAATAATGAGTCGATTGTGAATGTATAAAATAATTTCTTTCTAAAATCTAGACTCATTGATGCATGAGCTTGAGCATTACTTTTTATTAATAGAATTGAATGATTCTCTCTCTTTTGGAATCCACTTATACACAACATTAATTTTAGTCATATCATATAACAGTTTAATTATTTCTAGAAAACTAGGTACATTTTTTCTTTTCTTTTTGTAATTTACAGGAATTGACAACTGGGTCAATCCTATAGTTGCGTGACACAGGGCCTATTCTAGCCACTACTGCTATACCTATAGGAGCCTACTACCTATCCTCCTCACTGTAGATCAAGTCATGAACAATGATTGAACCTTGGATCTATTGGTTTGCACAATTTCATATCACTTTGATCACCAATTGAGTTGCCTCCTTGGGACAAGTACGAACCTTTAAAAAAATAATTTTACTTAAAAATGCTTGAATTGATTTTTATTATGGGGAAAGAAAATTTGTGATATGGTTTTTGGTATTTATAGTTCAATCATAGTTCCAAACTTTGAAACAATGAAAAATAAAAGTTTACCTTCTATGGTTACAAAAATATTTTTCATAGAATTAAGGGAATCCCATACCTTTTTGCAATCATTGAATATCTATCTTAAATGGTGAAGGCCATCTTTTATGTTCTTTGAAAATAATATAATATCATTTAAATATATGACCACTAACTTATTAATCAAACCTCTAAAAGAGATATCCATGGCCCTCTGAAATGTGGCACCCACATTTTTTTATAACTATCATTTTATTGTATGTGTAAGTGTTGGAAATAATACTGAGAGGGGGGGGGGGGCGGGGGGGCTGTAATCAGTATTATTACATTAATAGAACTTTTTCACTTCCATAACCAGATTCATATATGCTACTTCCACAACTTCTTATGATTAAGTTAATTGATCTTCAATGAGTGCATTAGAACATTATCAACCATATTATCAGTTAATAGATGTAGTAACATAGAATAGATCATCACACATAAGACACACACATGAACACCATGATATAAGGTGGAAACCCAATGCAGGAGAAAACCACCTGCTGCAAGTCATCTCAATCTTCTCCTTAATAAGAAAATCCTTTTACAATATTTTGTACTGGTGCAGCCTTATACCAGTATGGGAGCTACAACCCCCTTTGCTCTTGTACTCGCCGATCCATTTACTAGTACACAGTCTACTACCTGCTATAATGCTCCAAAGATTTCCTTTAGCTCTTGTACTAGCTTAGATACTAGTACATAGGTGCTGACCTACAATCGTCTCTCCTCCAGGTACCACGTTTCATCAATTTTCATACTTGATACACTGAAGCACAACACATAATCTGAAAGGGCCACATTTCATCCAATTTTCATACTGGACCCAATAACCACATTGAAGCTCATAATCAAACAACCTTCTGAATAACCCAATCACTAGATCAATACATATACAATCAGAGTCATCAATCAGATCTAGTTCATCAGATCACATAAAGATATACTCAATCACTTCTCAGACGGCTGTCATAAGATCATAATACCAGAAACTAGACATCACTTCAACACCCAGAACATAGCAAGGATAAATGTGGATTTCAAGAGAAGTAAGCAGCTTGCTCAACTGCTCGCCTGCTTACGTAAGCACCCTGCTCAACTGCTTGCTTGCTTATAGTACTCACCCTACTCAACTGCTTGCCTGCTTACAGTACACACCCTGCTCAACTGCTTGCCTGCTTACAATACTCACCCTGCTCAACTGCTTGCCTGCTTACAGTACGCACCCTGCTCAATTGCTAGCCTGCTTACGTACGCACCCTGCTCAAATGCTAACCTGCGTACCTCGCTCTGAGTCCATTGAACGGCCTGCGGTCCTCCGCACCTGAAACCCTTCTGTGCCTGCGTACAGGCGCACCTGCAAACCTTCTCCACCTATGTATCGGCGCACTTGAGACCCTTCTGTGCCTGCGTATGAGTGCACCTGCAACCCTTCTGTACCTGCATACCGGCGCACCTAAAACCCTTCGTTCCTGCATATGTACGCACTTTTCTCTCACTGTACCTGCGTACCTTCGGGCATAGATGATTTCAAGACTTCAGAAATAACCTAGACAGTCAGATCTACAGATCTGAACATTCGCCGAAGAGATCTTAGTCCATCAGTAGATTCGCCTTATTTAGATCTAGACCAGATCTTGCCCTCATAAGATATTCAACCAAAAACATGCATAAGCCAAATGATCTCCTTTGATTTATATAGTAAAGCTCTTCCTTAAATCATGGATTAATACCACGGGCCGACACCATAATAACACAAAACTGTCGGCTAAAAACCAAGTGTAAAACATAAGAAACCCCACGTGTGCTTTTCTTTGCCTTGAAATGTGTGCACTGGGGGTACGCACCTCCTGAACGGGATAATTGCGGGTATGTACGCACTTTATGTAACACCGACCTGCATGTACGCACCTTATGTAAGGTTTACCTGCGTACCCCTTATTTTCTTCAATATTTGATAGCTGATCATCAATCTCTGCTGCTGACCTGTTGTACAGTGATCCATCACTTGTATGGGTTGCCATTAAGGACAACACTTTAGCCATAATGCCAACAATTTCCCCCTTTGGACTTGATGGAAAAGCTTACATGTGAATTGTTATCTGATCCCTTTTTGCTATCCAGTAACCCATGCACTCTATCACATCTGATATATCTTCTGAATGTATACAAGTGATATGATCTTCTATGAGAGGGTTGCCATCAAGTACAACACATGCATCATAATGCCAACAATCTCCCCCTTTGGACTTGATGGCAACAACACCGAATCATTCTTCCCCTTTGACATCAAGGGAAAAGGGTTATGCTCCCCCTAAGAACATGCTCTCCTTGATTATAAATCAGATCTGCTGACGAATCTTGAATGAACTCCCCCTTTGTATATGCCATGGTGCTCTAATCTGATAATGCTTTTTTCTGAGAACAAGCTGAGATGTCTGCTCTGCTATATAGTGTTGTTCACGCTCAAGCTCCCCCTGACTGTAAGAAAGGTCTGCAAAATATGTTCTAAGATAAATATCAACAACAATGTATGATCTGCTTCATAGTATCTGTCAACAACAACTAGACCGACAGCTTGCATGAATCATCAATGTATGTCCTCATCAGCTCATCCTTTTGCATAGAATATATAATCATTCTATCATATGTGAGAAATGCCATAGCCATCCAGATCTGCATGGACCAAGTATCATCAATAGGGAAGATCTGCATCAATCAACATATGCACGAAACAACCTATCATCACATAGGTAAGAACTCATCATCAATGCATCTTTGAATAATCATCCATGTATCCATCCAACAGTCCTCATCCATATATGTGCCAAGAACAATCTGCAATATATGATCTTTATGCATATGGTGATAACAACATGTGAGAGACTCATCATCAAGAGAATTCAAGCAATGTACTTCTTCTTATCCTTACGAAGATCACCATGTAAGCACCACAAATCTGATCTAAGTATCAACTATGCAACCCCAATAATCATCTGAACAACTCATAACCATATCACAGCAATAAGCATCATCACCAAGGACCATAATGCCAACAACGCATTAAGAACATATGCTCCCCCTGAATCTTGTGCCATCTGTCAGATCTGATCATGCATATCAATAAGAAGAGTCAGCCAATAAATGCCTTAAGACAGGTACGCCATTTTTATTTATTTGCCCTGTGTAACCACGCACTTCATCTTCTGCTCCCCTGTGCACACCTGCAGAGATCCTTCTTCTGTACTACGTACATACGCAGACAGTCTTCAACTACAGTGCGTACCCACGCACCTGTGCTATCAGTAGACCGCGTACCTCAAATCTTGCTACGCACCTGTTCTTCAGTTACTCCGCGTACTTACGCATGTGCTCCTTTTCTAAGTTGCGTATCGCCGCACAGGGTCTGTGCCTTCACTTGCGTACCTCCGCTCTGGGTCTTATACTCTGTTGCGTACGCCCGCACTTTCTCTGTGCATCACCTGCGTACTTTTGTTTAGGGCTGAATAATAGTCCTCCTTTGTGCCACTGACAGTCAGATTTCCAGATCTGATCTTGTGCTCAAGAAATCATACTTCATAGATCTGTTTCATTTTCCCTACTGCCTTTCTTCAAACAATCATATACGCGATTGTGTAGTATCCAACTCGCGTATATATGCAACTTCCCTTTATGGGGTTTGCATATGAGATCCAGGACATTGAAGTTTTGTACTTTCAGCTCCCTCTGATTCTGGTACGTCTGTACGTTGTGCTGTGCTGTCTTTCTCTGACTGTACTTCCTTTTTCCTCCATATCTTCAAGCGTGATGATGTCATATTCTCCTTTTGATATGGTGCCCACACTTTGTTCCTGCATTCCTTAGCTATATGTCCAAGTTTGTTACATGCATAACATATTACATGTTTCATATTCTTCCTGTAACAATTAGTATCTTTGTGACCAAACATATTGCAAACAAAGCAATATCCATAAAAGTACCTTGATTGAGATGTCCTTTCTGCATAATGATCTTGAACCCTTCTTCTTCTACATCTAGCTCCAACATGTCCAAGATTATGACATACATAACATTCAACATTATTCATAGGAGGAGTAAAGGATTTTCTTTGAGGAATCTCTTTCCTTGGTTGATGATGAAATGTATCTTTCATTTCTTCTTTGATCACTTTAGATTTCTCTTTAGAGTTCCTTGCTTCACCTTGTGAACTAGATTCACCTTCAACCGATTCATGAAAACCAAGACCAGTCTTTATAGCAGGAGACCTTTGACTACTAAGGATATCATTCAATACTTTAGAGCTATCTTGAAATCGTAAAAGCTTATCCTTTTCTTCTATTTTAACTTTCAAGATATTTACCTCAACCTGAAGCTGTTCTTCCTTTTCAAGAGATTGCCTTTTCAAATCTTCTTTAGCTTTTCTTCCTTCTTCCATTTGTTCCCTTAGATTCAGAATCTCCTTTGCTTGTTCTTCATTTACATTCTGCAGCATTTGATGAACTCTGAAGGCACATTCCAGCTGTGATTCTTTTTTTTCAATAGTTTGGAGTAGATCTTTAGTCTTCCTTTTGGCTTCTTCAAGTTCTTCTTTTAGTGAGAGGGTCATAGCTTCAAGACTTTCATAATCACTGGATCTATCTCTGAGATTCTTGATCGCTATGTTCTTTCCATTGAATTCCCCTTTTAGAGATGTGACTTCATCATGCAACTTTTGATATTTGACCTTGACTAACTCCTTTACCTTTTCGAAATCACATTCCCTTTTGTTCAAAAGATCTTGTTGATCTGTGATTATGTCTGAAAGCCTTTTGAATTCGGCCTCTTTTTGATATATTTCTTGTTCACCCATAAGAGCAAGTTCAGTAGTTTCACTCTCACTTTCATCTCTTTCACAAGGAAATATAGGTGGAATATCAGAGGATAACACATTCATACCTGATAATGATTCTGAATCTGAAGAGCTTCTTAGTCCTAATCCCCAATCGATTCTCCCACTGTCATAGTTCTTCTGAGATGACTTCTTTTTCTTAGATGCTTTCTTCTTAAGCTTCTTTCTCATTTTTCCACGGATCTCCTTCAAGCGATCAAGCTTCTATCAAAGGACCTGCTCTGATACCAATTATTGGAAATAATACTGAGAGGGGGGGGGTGAATCAATATTATCACATTAATAGAACTTTTTCATTTCCATAACCAAATTCATATATGCTACTTCCACAACTTCTTATGATTAAGTTAATTTATCTTCAATGAGTGCATTAGAACATTATCAACCATATTATTAGTTAACATATGCAGTAACATAGAATAGATCATCACACATAAGGCATACACATGAACACCATGATATAAGGTGGAAACCCAATGCGGGAGAAAACCACCTGCTGCAAGTCATCTCAATCTTCTTCTTAATAAGAAAATCCTTTTACAATATTTTGTACTGGTGCAGCCTTATACCAGTATGGGAGCTACAACCCCCTTTGCTCTTGTACTAACCGATCCATTTACTAGTACGCAGGCTACTACCTGCTACAATGCTCCAAAGATTTCCTTTAGCTCTTGTACTAGCTTAGATACTAGTACGTAGGTGCTGACCTACAACCTTCTCTCCTCCAGGTACCACGTTTCATCAATTTTCATACTGGATACGCTGAAGCACAACACATAATCTGAAAGGGCCACATTTCATCCAATTTTCTTACTGGACCCAATAACCACATTGAAGCTTATAATCAAACAACTTTCTGAATCACTCAATCACTAGATCAATACATATACAATGAGAGTCATCAATCAGATCTAGTTCATCAAATCACATAAAGATATACTCAATCACTTTTCAGACGGCTGTCATAAGATCATAATACCAGGCACTAGACATCACTTCAACACCCAGAACACAGCAAGGATAAACATGGATTTCAAGAGAAGTAAGCAGCTTGCTCAACTGCTCGCCTACTTACGTAAGCACCCTGCTCAACTGCTTGCCTTCTTACAGTACTCACCCTGCTCAACTGCTTGCCTGCTTACAGTACGCACCCTGCTCAACTGCTCGCCTGCTTACATACGCATCCTGCTCAACTGCTAGCCTGCGTACCTCACTCTGAGTCCATTGAACTGCCTGCGGTCCTCCGCACCTGAAACCCTTTGGTGCCTGCGTACGGGCGCACCTGCAACCCTTCTGTACCTGCGTACCGGCGCACCTAAGACCCTTCTGTGCCTGCGTATGGTCGCACCTGAGACCCTTCTGTACCCGCGTACCGGCGCACCTGAGACCCTTCTGTGCCTGCGTACGGGCGCACCTGCAACCCTTCTGTACCTACGTACCGGCGCACCTGAGACCCTTCTGTGCCTACGTACGGGCGCACCTGAAATGCTTCGTCCCAGCGTATGTCCGCACTTTTCTTTCACTATACCTGCGTACCTCCGGGTATAGATAATTTCGAGACTTCAAGAACAACCCAGACAGTCAGATCTACAGATCTGAACATGCACCGAAGAGATCTCAATTCATCAGTAGATTCGCCTTATTTAGATCTAGACATCTCTCATAACCCATCACTAGAACTTTCAAAATTCTAGCTTCTTAAGATATTCAACCCAAGAAACATGCTTAAGCCAAATGATTCGTCCTTTGCTTTATATAGGCAAGCTCTTCCTTAAATCATGGATCATGGGGCTCAATAATAATAATAAAATAAGACCATACCATGGGCCAAAACCATAATAACACAATATCGTCGGCTAAATACCATGAGAAACCCCACGTGTGGGCACTTTACTGCCTTGAAGTGTGTGCACAGGGGGTACGCACCTCATGAATGGGTGACCTGCGGGTATGTACGCACTTTATATAAGACATGCCTGTGTGTACGCACCTTTTGTATGGTGTGCCTGCGTACTCCTTATTTTCTTCAATATTTGAGAGCTGATCATCAATCCCTGCTACTGTCCTGTTGTACAGTGATCCATCACCTGTATGGGTTGCCATCAAGGACAACACTTTAGCCATAATGCCAACAGCTATAACAGTTAGAACAAGGAGAAAATCCCGTTGCTGAAACAGCTGTGATTTACATTCTAGATTCGACAGCAACAGAAGAGATCATCGAAGGAGCTGCTACATTGGTTGTAACAATCACGTTCTAAAGTCAGCATTACCATAACCATTGTAACAGCATTTAGTTAAAGGGAAAACTGATTTCCCCATTTTGGTATATTGGGTTAAAGATAGGACTTACAATGTAATCAATTGTAATAGATGTATCCGCTTTAAAAAGAGGAGACATCTACATTAGAAGGGACGGATAGACTGCGGGAAGGTCTAGCTAAAGGAAAAGAACTAGAATCTTTTTGTAACATGACCTATTGATGGATGAATAAAATATTGTTCTGAACATTTCTTTCTAGTTCTCGTTTCCTGGGGAATCTTGTGAGAAGGACAGGGCCCACCTTCATCACAAGATTCACCCATTATATTTCTGTAGTGTATTAAGTTTGTTTCTTATCCATACCTTATTAAAAGTTCTGTTTATTAAATATTGCTTATGCATTATT
>APFE031754946.1:7045-21698 GCA_000404065.3 Pinus taeda
CTTAGGGGCAGGCTTATTAAAAATAGAATGATGAATGGGCAACATGAAGCCGTTGCAGATTTGATACAAATGGTGCTTATAGTTGGTTTTCCACAACTTTTGATGGTATATGTGAACAGGTGTGGGGTCTTGCGATGTCCACCTCCATCCGAGCATAGGAAATTCAGAATTAAAACACAGGACATCTAATATATAGGAACTGTAGTAAAATGGGGGAATGAACCTTTCAGTGACGCGGGACTTGGATCTAAAATCAAGAACTGTGGATGCTAACTTATCGGACAGTATATTTGCCCAATCCATTATTTCACCACTACATGCCGCCTCCATTAAGGGGACCATTTCTATAGTAAAATTGGCGGAATGATGTAATCCCCACAACCTACACATCATTATCCCAGCATAGCAATAAGGGGAGCATAGAGAATCGACCGAGTACTTACCCGAAGATTTGTGCTTGTGTTTTGCTGGATTTTGTCTCCAATCCTGAATGGGTTCAGATTCAGTCTCATTCTCAGCTCCGAATTTCTCCAGAAATGTCGTGTTATATTTCTTCTCTGGTACCGGTAAATGATACATTTGCCTTAAATCCTCAGCTTGAAAGGAACCGAAAATTATCCCATCTCTGGTGCTGAAGGTTCGGTCTGTAATTGGGATTTCCTGAATTGCCCATCTAACCACATCTGTATATGGGAGGATTTGCTCCCGAGCTGCTATCTGATGAAGAAAAGAGTTGGATAAATCCTTTAGATTAGCCTCGGATTTGCGAGTGCTGTCAGCTGAGACTTGTACTACTGTCACCTTTGGCTCTTCGGCTTCAATCAAATTATAGGTACCTTGCCAAGTAGTTCTGGCAAGTCATAGGCATGTAGTATCCGATATTAATCCTTTCTTTTTAGCACCTGGATCAACGACGAGTTGCCCTGTGGCTGGCGAAGCGGAAGCCATTGTAGTTTTCTTGGACTTCTTCCCCATTCTGCTTGAAGTTGTCACTTCGGAAGAATTATGCACAAGAATGATAATGAACGTAATACAGAAAATGATAGCGCAAATCGAATATGAGTGAGATATATATCGATGAATGCATGGCGAATGATTAACTTAAGGTGGCCTCGGACACAATCTGTAAAAAGATCTTAGGCTTACTGTTCCATTAAATGGCCGTTAAAACCTGTCAATCCTATAAATGCCTGTCAATTCGATTATTGGCCGAATGATTTATTTGAAGCGTGCCTTGGATGTTTTGGTGGTTGAGCGCGGATTAATGGCTATTCAGAAGATAAGGATTTTAATACAAATAAATCGTAATAAACCCGCTTGAAGATTTTCTTTGAAAACTGCACTTTTGGCTTTATCGCAATCGGGCGTCGGGGGAAATCATAAATCATTATATTGGTTCCATTTTGGATCCCTGATCACCGATAGCGATATCGCATCGCATCGGGAGTACTGAGTGGGACACTTTAAAAGCATGCATAGTTGATCGCCGATTGCCGATAGCGATATCGCATCGCATCGGAGCAAAAGGGAGTTTTATTGCGCCAGTTCATTATCGCCAATATCCGATAGCCTATTTCGCATCGGAGAAAACCAATGGGTCCTTAAGTTGTGTTTCCTTTGTCATTGCGATATGCGATCTTGTGATCACTTTATCGCAATGATAAAAGATTAATCATTTATATATAAGGCCTTTGATTGGTTCATTAAAAAAGGTTTGGTAATGTTTTATTTTATTATTTCGGACCTTTTTGAATAAAACTAAGTTGATACCAATTAAAATTAAAATTAAAAAGGGACCCATTTCATATTATAGTTTTGGGATAATAATGATATGAAATGGGGGGTTGTTGTAGGGCACAACACCTTCATGGCCCACACTTTCTCCTTAGCCCTATGCTCCTCTATACCCTCCTCAACTTGTCAACCATCCTTTTCAGCCATATCCACCCTAATCTTCACAATGGAGAAACCCCTCACAAGGGTGGGGGCCTCAAACAAAACAACCTCCTTCTTTATCTCCTCCACCACAACCTCAACCACAACTAACTCATACTACTCCACATAAGAAACCTCAAATTCCTGCTCAACCTAATATGAAACCAAACAATAAGCATACACAATAGACCTAAAATGGGGAAACATATTATCCTACTTATGTTGTGGAAATCCAAGAACTCAACCTTTGGTCTAGGAGGGTGCTCCCAGATAATCACCCACTTTCTCCACTTGAAGAGATTGAAGGAGAGAAGGAAGAGAGTGTCCCTCAAGGAAATGCACCCCCTATCCTAAAAGGTTGATCCACCCTAACCAACACACCCTAGAAGAGGCTAAACTTCTAGCTGAATTGAAGAATTTATGTGTCAAGATACCCCTTCTTCAAAACATTAAATATGTTCCCATCTACAACAATATTATTAAAGAAAAATGTTTCAAAATGCACGGGAGAAGAAGGAGAGATACCCCCACCAAAAATGTTGTTGGACAACTATCTAATATGATTCTTGGGAAGGTGATCTCCCCAAAATACCTAGACTCGGGTGGCTAAATAGTGGATGTGCACATTGATGGAATTATGGTCCCTAATACCCTAATTGATATTGAGGCTGAAATCAATGTGATGACTAGGGAAACCATGTTGAAGCTCAATCTCCAAGGGGCTTTGAGAAATAGAACCACAGTGTTACAACTTGCAGACAGATCCATAGTAGCTCTTGAGGGAATTATTGTTGATTTCATGGTCTCCATGGACTCTTGGGAGTACCCTATTGATTTCCAGTACTCTAGCCAAAAACCAAGTTTAATGGCTATCCTCTCATCTTAGAAAGACCTTGGTTGGACATTGTTGATGCCTACATTAGTTTTAAGGCTAGGAACATGACTATCAAGAATGGACATTTATCCAAACAAATTGTGTTGTATCCTCATACTCAACCTTCTATTGAACATGATTTACCCATATGGTTAGAGGACGAGGAAGAGGATAAATTACATCATACAACCCGCTACACATTATGCACTTTATATATTATTATAGTAGGGGGACAACTTAATGAAGATGACCTTATTGAGCATATCCTTCAAAATCAACCTCCCACTCCCATACCAATCGATGAGTCGATGAAATAATAATATTCCTTGGATTGAATTGTACTTTGTTGACTGAATTCCATAACATGTCAACATTGTAGAGTTTGGCCAATCCAAAAATTTAAAGATCAACCCCTCTCTCTCGACCAAACGTGAAGAACAATTGTGAAATGTATTAAGGAAACACTTGATTATAATAAAATGAAAGGTGTGCATCCCTTAGTTTGTACTCATCGTATTTACATCAAAGAGAGATGCATGCCTGTGTGCCAATCCTATAGGAGTATGAAACCATCTATTAAGGACATTATGAAAGAAGAATTACAAAAGCTAATGGAAGTAAGGTTCATATACCCCATTTCAGATAGTGAGTGGGCGTCACCTCTTGTTTTAGTTCCCAAGAAGAAAGGAAAGTGGAGAGCCTATGTTGATTACAGGGAACTTAAAAATGCTCCAAAGAAGGACCATTTTTCTTTTCCCTTCATCGACCAAGTCCTAGATGGCCTTGTAGAAAGAAAAGAAAAAAACAACAACAACAACAATTCTTCTCCTTTCTAGATGGATTTAGTGGATACAACCAAACCTATATGAGCCCTAAAGACCAAGATAATACCACAATTATATGACCTTGGGGTGGCTTTGCCTATAAAGTTATTCCATTTGGTCTGTGCAATGCCCTTGCTACTTTCAGAGGGTAGTTCTGAGTATTTTTACTTAATTTTTTCATGACAATGTTGAGACATACATGGATGATTTGTCTCCTTATGGATGTGACTTCCATGAATATCTCTCCAATTTGTGCAAATTATTTAAGAAATGTATTGAAATGAATTTTTCATATAGCCCTAAGAAATGTGATTTTTTTATGAATGCAAGGATTGTCCTTAGCCATTCTATATCCAAGGAGGGAATACAAGTTGACCCACACAATATTTCTATCATCAAAAGGATATAGAAATATGAGGATTTTCCTTGGATCGGCTGGGTATTATAGAAGGTTCATTAAATCATTTAGCAAACCAGCTTCACCCTTGTTTGGTCTATTGGCTAAAGGTTCATATTTTTATTCGATAAGAAACTATCAAGAATCCTTTGAAATAATAGAAGAAAAGTTGCAAATTGCACCCATCCTTAGGGGTCCAAACTGGGCATTACATTTCCATATACACACAGATGCCTCAAACAAAGATGTAGGGGTCACCTTAGGACTTGTCGATGACAAATTTCCTTATGATATCTATTTCATTAGTAAGAATCTGTCTAAAGTTGAGTTGAATTATATTGTCACTGAAAAAGAAATCTTGGTTGCAGTACATTCTATAAAAAAGTTTAGGAATTATATCATTGGTTATCAAAGTTTGGTTCGCACTAGTCAGGGAGCTATTAAGTATTTAATGAAGAAAATTGATGTCAATGCTAGGATAATTATATGCTTGTTATTATTACAACAATTTTATTTTACTATTGTTGATAAATCAGGGAAGGAGAATGTGGTTGCATATTTCTTATCAAGACTAACTCTACCTGCAGGTAAATCAAGAGATGATAATTGATCAACTTCCAGATGGACATCTCTTTTCCATATCCATGCTTTCTCCTTGGTTTGATAATATAGCCAACTATTCAGTTTCTAGGAGGTTCCCTCCTAACCTATCCTCGAGGGAGAAAATAAGGATTGTTAGGAAGAGCACCCCATTCACTTGGATTGGGGGAAACCTTTTCAGATTAGGGTCAAATAAGATCCTAAGTAGATGTGTGAGGGAATAAGAGGTATTTGAAATCCTCTCAAAATACCATGATGGGCCTTGTGGGGGCCACTTTTCTACTAATATGACAACCTTCAAAGTTCTACAATCAGGTTATTATTGGCGCACTTTAATCAAGATGCAAGGAGATACACCACCAAGTGTGATTAGTGTCAAAGGATGGTTAATCCAACACCCAAGGGAGAGATGGCCTTACAACCTCAAGTTAATATAGATCCATTTGAAAAGTGTGGCATGGATTTCATTGGGCTCATTGATCCCCCATTAGGACAAAAAAGGTATATCATTGTGTGCATGGATTACTTGACCAAATGAGCTGAAACACAAGTAGTAAAAGAAGAACGTGGATGAATTTTTGAGGGAGAATATCTTCTACAAATTTCATTTTCTGAGGGAATTAGTCATTGATCAAGGAGCATAGTTTACATGAAGTTTGATTTTAGACCTTATGAAGTAGCACCACATTAAGCACATGACATATATTACCTATCACCCTTAAGAAAATTGTTAGGTAGAAGTCACCAACAGGGCATTGGATAATATTCTTACAAAGGTTTTTAATAGCTACATAAAAGCTTGGACATAAAAACTTGTGGAAGCTACTTGGACCTACAAAACAACTTGGAAGAACGCCACTAGATTCACTCCCTTTGAGTTGGTCTACCAGAAGAAGGCCCTATTGTCTATTGAATTTTAATACAACACCTTGAGGATGGCAACTCAGTTAGACTTGGATCTCACTTCAACACAACATGAAATTCTACTCCAACTCAATGGTCTAGATGACTGCAGAATGCATTCCCTCCTACACACTGAGGTAATCCAACTACAGAGGAAGATTTGGCATGAAAATCACATCATAGAAAATACTTTTGAAGAAGGAGATTGGGCCATGTCACATGATTCCATATTCAAGGATTCTAAGAGGAATTTGATGACAAGATGGTTGGTTCCCTATCTAGTAGAGAAGGGTTGTGAGAATGGGTTTTACCATATAATAACCGTTGATGAGGAAGGGATTCCCTTAATTTTCAATGGTCATAGGTTGAACTTGTATAAGAAATGATTGTCAAAGGAAGAATTTTTCAGTTCAATCAACATATACTTAAATGTGATTTGGAAGCTCATAGCCCTTAGTCCACCAAAATCCTAAAAAAAAGAAAAAAAGAAAAAAATAAGAACAAATAATAAGAGGGCCTAGATGAAAACCTCATTGAGGCATTTAAGGCCCACTCCTGAGTTGAAAACCTCTCTAGGGAAATCCAAGAGGAAAAAAATAAAATGAAAATAAAATAAAAGATCCTTGGGTGAAAACCTCCTCTAAGGCATCCAGGTTGAAAACCTCTACAAAGGTATCCTTCTTGTCTCAAAAAAATAGAAAAAAGCAAAAGAGAAAAGAGAAGCACAAGGAGGGAGTTCTTACACTATTTCTACTAACATCTTTCTTTTGCAGGAATCCACATAGTTGGAAAACTTATGGCTATAGGGAAATATCTAAAAGTATTCCTCCATCCTTCCATCCATACGCCTCATTTCCACACTCTACACTCATGCTCCCACCTCTCTCTGTCATCCAGTCTACAAGAGACTCCAATTTTTCCTCCTCGATGTGATGCTACAAGAAGGACCTATAATGATACAAGAGATCCTATAAGGCTACAACAGGATCCTGTGAGGCTACAGGAGGTGGATCCAATGGAAAAATATACCAGCAGGTCATGCTGTATCTAGTAGATGACAATGGGGGTCCTCCAAAGTCAAACTTCATCGCCCATCCACCCCATTTAGAAAATTTGCTAAAAAAATTTCCCCTCTATCATGGATCTAAAAAAACTCATAAATCCATGCTTTCTATTCTTCTAAAACCTACACCAATTCCTCATGATCCTAATGTGGTTTTCATGCATTTCATCACTTCCTCCCAACACTGGTTACAAGATAGAGACTTGGAGGGAGGATTAAATGATTTCTATAGGAAGGAAAGTCCTCTTGTAGCAGCCTATGTAGTCACAATAGGACTCCCTGGAATCAATTATTTTAATTCATAAAGATCATCTTCGAGCCATGTCTGTAACAAAGAGGAAACACATCATCTTGAAGAAGGCACTCCATGAGCAGAAACAACAAGCTTAGACATAAGGAAGGAACGTGCACACACAAAAATATTATCAGCCAAGATATCATCAAGTTATGAAGACATGCACAAAAACAAGAAAAATAATCAACACCCTTAGAGATCATGATGTTATGAGGCCCATTCTCATTATGGAACCATATCCAGCAACTTGATCCACATGTAGGCTTAGGTATGGGACCCAACACCTCTTCCATTGTTGGAAATAATACTGAGAGGGGGGGTGAATCAGTATTATCAAATTCTTCTCAATATACCTTCCAGATTTATACTTTAATTTATTCTTCAGATATTGATCATTAATTTGTATGTCAGTGCCATATAATAATAAACAAGAACAAGAAAAATAGATAGGCACACCAAAGAACACCAGATATAAGGTGGAAACCCAATGTGGGTGAAAACCACCTGCTGCAATATGTCTCTATCTTCTTTCAATTAGAAACTTCTTTACAATGATCTTGTACTGCTGCAGTCCTTTACCACTACACAGGCTGCAACTTGCAGAGAGCTACAACTCTCTCTCGTTTTCCAGTCTCTCCTGGAAGGGAGCTACAACCCCCTTAACTCTTTTACTTCTTTAAGGACCATGTTTCATTAATTTTCAAACTGGATCCATGGACAACAAATAGTCATCAAGTACATGCAAATCATCCAATCTCCTTATACAATAAGCTAATGAATCACCCAACTCTTCAGAATGTTGTAAACAAAAAAGTAATACTAGAAATCTAAACCCAGAATTCTACTGTAATAGATAAAAGATAGTCAACAAAAGTTTCAAGATAAGTCCGCAACTTCACCAAGAGGGGCCTGCGAATATCGGCAGCTCTTCTGAGTCTAAACTATGTAGATCCGCACTAGTGGTTCTTCTTCTGTGCGTACTTTGTCTCAGGTCCGCATCCTCACTGTCTGAAAGACAGCGTACCTCCGCACTGTGCCTTTTCTCGCACTGCGTACCTCGCACTTCTCCTTTTGCAGTGCTGCGTGCGGCCCGCACTGCGCTTTCTCCTGTGATGTGTACCTCGCACTGAGCCTTTTCTCGTGCTGCGTACCCCCGCACTGCACCTTTTGCTACGCTGCGTACCCCCACAATGCGCCTTCGTATCACCTGCGGAATTTTGATTAGGGCCAAGTTAACAGTCCTCCAATGTGCCACAATCAGTCAGATCCAGAGATCTGCTCATGCGCCTGAGAGATCACAACTTATCAGTAGATTCACTTTAAGTTTTCTCCTTGATTTAGATCTAGCTTTCAAAATCAATCACCCAAAATTCAGATCTTAAGATATTCAAATTTTCACAAGTGTCTGGCCAAGAGATCTCCTTTCCTTTTTATAGGCAATCCTTTCACAATACCACGATCCAAAACCATAGTAACACAATACCATGAACCCAATACCTTGGATCAATATTTGTAGATGCAAAACCATGGACCAAAACCATATGATCAAATACGTCGGGCTAAATACCATGAACCATTCATAAAGATTCCCACGTGCACGCGTTTTTCTGCATTGGAGAGAGTGAAACTAGGGTCCGCACCTATTGAATGGAGAACTTACGTGCATGTCTGCACTCCTTGGTCGGCGTACCTGTGGGTCCGCAGCTTCTTCTAGGATTACCTGTGGGTATCTTAATTTTCATGGTTTTGAGTGCCTGAACTGAGATCTGCCACATGAGAGAGTTGCCATCAAGTACAACACTTGTACCATAGAGCCAAACAAGAATCATAATGCCAACACGAGGATGGTCCCAGAACATAAATAAAAATAAGTTTTTGAGTGGGAGATCTAAATATCCAGGAAAACCTGTAATTGTGTGTTGGAAATGTGGAAAGTAAGGGCACTTCAAAAAGGACTATAGATCTAAAGCTCCTAAGAAAGGAAAGGGATCTAATTATGCTCCTTCTGCAGAGGTGAAAACCACCTCAGATGAAGGTGGATATGTGTACTTGGCTTCTTCTTCAAGTACACATGTAGGTCAGAGGCATGGTTGATTGACTCAAGTGTATCCTTTCACTTCACTCCCCATAGGGAGTGGTTTTGTGAGTATGATAAATATGATGGTCGTGATGTCTTATTAGGGGATGATAGGAAGGCTAGAATCATTGGACGTAGAAAATTCAAGCTGAAGTTGAAAGGTGGAAGGATTAGAACACTTCTGGTTGTTATGCATATTCTTGCATTGGCCATAAATTAGATTTTTGTAAGAAATATGGATGATGTAGGTGTAAAAACAATGTTCGAGAAAGATACCTACAAGATGGTTCGAGGAGAACTAGTATTTATGCCAGGAGTTCGAATTGGAACTCTGTACAAGCTTTCGGGTAGTACTTTTATTGATGGGTGCAACAGTTTGGTGGTTCTCGAAAGTGGAGCAGAAAATCTAGTGGTATTTAGAGAAAATATCATGCTATGGTATCAAAGTCTTGGACATATTGGAGAGAAGGGACTTCAAATACTTTATGGTAATGATATAGTATAAGGTATGTCTAATTTCTCTCTGGATTTTTATTTTTTTGAACATTGTGTTTATGGGAAACATAATCGGGTGAGTTTCCCCTCTGGTACTAAGAGGGTAGAAGGTATATTAGAGCTTGTTCATAGTGATGTGTTTGGACCTATGTTGGTTCCATCACTGGGTAAGTCTATGTACCATGTATCATTTATAGTTGACTTCTCGAGGAATACATGTCTATGTTTCCTTAGGAAGAAATTTGAAGCCTTTGACATGTTTAAATAATTTAAGGCTCTGATGGAAAACTAGATGGAGAAGAAGATAAAGGTGATGAGGACATATAATGGTGGAGAGTTTTGCAAGAAGTGTGGCATATCATGGAAGAATAATACTCCATACACACCTTACTAAAATGGATTTGTAGAAAGAATGAATAGGACATTGATGGAAAATCCAAGAAGTGTGCTCAGTGGTGTTGAGTTAGGACATGAATTATGGGTAGAGGCAATGGAAACTACATGTTACCTGGTTAATAGATCAACTTCATTAGCATTGGAGGATAAGACTCCACATGAGGTATGGATTGGTAAGAAATCCTCTCTTTCACATCTGAGGGTATTTGGTTGTGAAGCATATGTACATGTTCCAAATGAAAAAGAACAAAGTTGGATAATAAATATTAAAGTTACATATTTATTGGGTATAAGGATGGTTTAAAAGGTTATAATTTTTGGAACCCATAAATAAGGAAGGTTGTGTAAAATTGAGATGTTGTGTTTAGAAAGGTGAAAGATGCTATTAAACATGAAGTCTTACCAAAGGAAACTGAGAAGATAGAGTTTGACCTAAAGGAGGAAGAATCAGACTATAGCAGAATAAGAATTAGAAGATGAAGGGCCACAAATTCTAGCTATGAGAATATCAATTCGAGAAAGAAGGAAATGAGAAAGGTATAGTCTGTCTTATTTCTATTCAAATTTTGCTTTATCTATTACTGCTAATGATCCTAGAACTATTAGGGAAGTAGTATACTTAGAGGATGACAAACTCTGTAAAGAGGCCATTGTTGATGAAATGGTATCTTTGGACAAAAATGAGGTTTGGGATTTGGTGGAGTTGTCAGTTGGAAGGAAACCCATTGGAATCAAATGGGTGCTTAAGAAGAAGATCAATTAAGAAGGCAAGGTGGAGAAATACAAAGCTTGATTTGTAGCAAAAGGTTATTTTGAAATGCCAGGAATTGATTTTGGTGATATTTTTTCTCTTGATGCCAAGGTAGCTTCTATTAGATTATTTTTTTTTGTTTTTGTTGCTTTTGATTTTGATGTAGAATAAATGGATGTGGAGAAAACATTTCCTCACAGGGATATAGAAGAATATATCAACATGAATCAACCTGAAGGCTCTATGGTGAAGGGAAAGAAAGTACTAGTATGTAGGTTAAAAAAATATTTGTATGGGTTAAAATAGTCCCCAAGGATGTGGTATCAAAAATTTGATATTTATATAGGGACTTGGCTTCACTAGAAGCAAAGAAGATCACTATGTATATTTTAAATTAATTGGTGACTGTATTATTTATCTAGTCTTGTATGTGGATGATATTTTGTTGATTGGAAATGACAAAGAAATTATCAAGGATTTGAACACCTAGTTTTCTTCCAAATTTGACATGAAGGATCTTGGTGCTGCAAAAAATATTTTTGGCATGGAAAGTAAATGAGATCGGGAAAATACGAAGCTCTAGTTAAACCAAAAGAAGTGTGTTGAGACAACACTACAGAGGTTTAATATGCAGGATAATAAAATGGTGAAGGTTCCTATTCATGTAGGTGCAAAGTAATCTAATGAACAATGTCCTAAGACACAAGAAGAGGAAGAGGACATGTCCTATTTTCCATATGCAAGTGTAGTCAATAGCCTTATGTATTCAATGGTTTGTACTAGACCAGACATTGAACATGCAGTGGGAGTATTGAACAGGTTTATGTAAAAACCAAGGAAGGAGCATTGGACAAAAATGAAGTGGGTTTTCAGGTATTTACATTGTACTAGTGATTATGGTTTGTGATACCAAGGAAGACCAGGATTGAATAGAGTTTTGGACATCCATGGCTTTGTTGATGCAAATGGGCTAGAGATCTCAATCAGAGAATATCTACAAGTGGGTATGTGTTTAACCTATTTGGAGGAGCATTCAGTTGGATGAGCAAGAGGCATTTTGTAGTGGAACTTTCAACTACATAGGCAGAATACATGGTAGCCACTCATGCAAGCAAGGAAGCAGTTTGGTTGTAGATATTGTGTTCAAGTATGGGGTTTGTACAAATGACTTATAAGGATAGACTCTGACAGGAAAAGTGCAATTTTCTTGTCAAAGAACCCTTCTTATCATTCAAATAGAAATAACATTGATTTTCAGTATCACTTTGTGAAGGATATGGTTGAGGATAAAAAGGTGTTGTTGGTAAAGGTGGACACTTTAAAGAATGATGCAGATGCATTGACAAAGTCTATGAGCGCTAAGAATTTTTCTTGGTGTAGAGAAAAAATGGGTGTTGTAGGGTTGAACCAATGACTAAGCTCTCCTATTACCCTATGTGTGGAAAATAAAACAAGAAGTGGGGGAATGTTGGGTGTGTGGTATATTATTTCCATGACTAGTCACATGCATGGGAAGAGGGTCATAGTGGGGCACAACCCCCCCTGTCAGGGGGTTTTAGGGGGGAGGTATCCCCCCTATATGGGTTTTAGAGCAACACCATGGGAAATTATTTTTTGGACCCTATATTAGGTGGCAAACCTACCTATGGTTTTGTGCAATGCTTTTGTACATGGTTTTGGGCATGATGGTTTTCTGCCCATGGTATTTTGTAGATCCGGTGAAGGGAACTACAAGTATGTTCTAATCCAAGGTTAATGGATTGGGGTTCATGAATGTTTCAACATGTATATATATGTATTGCAACATTGAAAGGAACATAATGAAAAGTCAATCTAAAAGTCTCGTTTTGGGATCTAGGGGAAAATATCTATGTATTTGTTTTTTGTTTCTCGCCATTATATATTTTCGGTTTTTAAGAATTTATTTTTAGGTCATTTTTGTACAAGGTTAAAACCTACAAAAAGCCATGTCGCACAAGTTAACTACCTTCAAGTCATCCTGTTGAAGTGGAAATTCGATTTACTCAATTTGACAAAGGCTAAAGTAAAATTGAGCCTTTCTTGCTACACTTTCTAACACCTAATTAGCGAGTGTGCATTTGTCCTAGTTTGTTTCACCTTATTTCCAAGTGTGGATTTGTCCTAGACCTAATTTATTTGTACAAATAAATTTTGTCCTCTTTTTAATGTATGACGGCAAGGAAAGTATCCCTGTCAATGAGAACTTTAGAACAATCATCGCATGATGAAGAACGAGTAGGGAAGTATTCCATACAAGGATACTGGGAGCATACAAGAATAAATTTACCTACCCAAGATAAGGGTGTGAACTCTCACACAATTTCAAATCTCTTTCACATATATCAAGGAATAACTAGCAGATCAACTAGCTCTTCTTACCTTCTTGATCATTAGGAAGTACAGTACCATAATGGCTATCTTTGACTAACATTAACAATAAATCATGAATTCATGATCAATGGCTACATTATAAAAGGCATGAATTCATCTATCCCATAACAATTGAACATAGAATCTCACCTCACCTTCCATGTAAATGGCCACCATAAGGCTCCTTAACCTTACCCAACAAGCCAAACATTAAGAATCCTTTATATCCATCATTGGAAAAAATTGTAAACCAAATAAGCACACAAGATAAGAAATACCTTTAATTTTAAATGATTTTAAATGGGCAAGGAAAATAAACCACCCATCCCCAAGCTATCCTAGTCAATCTTTAAAACTAGCTTTTTACTTGGGAGTCTAGGGACAATTAGCTGCATGAGGATATTTGTTTGAGATGCATATATACTTACGTATAAATTTTGATACTTACAATGACTAGTGTTTTATGGCCAAGTGCAACACTCCTTAGTGAAGGAACTACTGATCCAGATTTAAACAGGAATGCAACAAAATACAGAGATAACCATATACACAAAGATGCAGCGGAAATAATACCTCATTTCATTAATGGAAAATATTGAAATATGCTTACAACCAGAAATGGAAATAAACCAGCTAGGGCGATGGCAGCTTATCTTTGAGAAGAGATGTGTGGATACATGCCTCTGAACTATGTTACAATGAGGCTCGAAGGCCTATTTATTGTTGAGAAACAATGGAAAAACCCTTCACATTCCAAAACATAACCCTAGAAGATGAAACGCCAAATTGTGGGCCCCGTTTTTTGGGTAAGTTGGTACCTCAACTTCCCGGGGTCGCGAATTGGTCGTCTTATCTCCGTTTTACGCGCATGATAGCCCGTTGGAAAGATCTCTCCGAGGATTATGACGGAAAAGACGATTTTTAGTCACGAAAAACGTCGTTTAGGGCCTCAAAACGGCTCCGGAAGTTTAGGACCCGAAAAACTGCTAAAAATAGTAAATTGTGCTATAATTAAGGAAACTGAAAAAAACTGCACGAAGCACTCGAGGGGATCCAAGTCGAATTAGCGGGTGGCCACCAATATCCACTTGGATCAGCTGCCCCTTTCAATGTTGAAGGAAACAGTTTGAGTTTTTGAGAGTCTTCCAGATAATCATAAGTTCGACACACGACCTCAAACTCAAATAGAAATGTTTCAGGGTCCTCATTTATTAACCCATGGAAGTTTGGGAGGATAGATGGCGAGATGTTTTTCATTGTGGCTCGGGATTCCTCATCGACTATAGGAAATCCGAATGAGTTGTCTCCATCCCTATTTCCTCCAATGTTACCTCTACCTCCTGCATTATTTCCTCCTCCTCCTCTACCTCTACCTCTACCAAATCCGGTTGCTCCTTCTTCTGTCATGGTAGTTTCCTCAGATAATTCAGAGTCCTCTGGTTCCTCTACCAAGGGTGAATGAGGAGGAATTTCTCCCTCTTCCTTAGGTGATTCTACTTCTTCAATTACAATCTATCTCCCTGTAGAAGGAAGGAAAGCATCTCTTCCTAATTCAGATTCAATAGATGGTGTGGGAGAGTCAACTACTGCCTCTTGAATTCCAGGAATCCTAGGGCTAGGAGTGTGAGTTGGAGATGATGGAGGTGTCTCTT